>BQNB010012082.1:5007-42021 GCA_026074375.1 Tanacetum coccineum
TACACACTCAAGAAATTTGAGTATGTAACTTCATTAGGGGAATTCAAGTCAGTAATGACTTGGGTTCCTAAGAGAGTTTAACTCCTTTAATTATGTGTGCAGGGCAATCCAGAAGAGGAACTAAAAGATCATGCTATTATTGATAGTGGTTGCTCTGAACTTACTTTCTTTTTAGGCCTTCAAGTTAAGCAAAGTACTGTTGGGATTTTCATAAGTCAAGACAGGTATGTGAAGGATATTCTTAACAAATTTAACTTCAGAACACTTAAGCCAGCTACTACACCAATTGAAGCTCATAAAGCTCTTGGGAAAGATGAAGAAGGTGAAGATGTTGATGTACATCTTTACAGATCAATGATTGGTTGTCTTATGTATTTGACTGCATCAAGACCAGACATTATGTTTGCTGTTTGTCTGTGTGCAAGATTTCAAGTCACTCTAAAAGTTTCCTACATGCATACAGTGAAAAGGATCTTTAGGTATCTCAAACATCAACCTAAATTGGGTTTATGGTATCCCAAGGATTTTCCTTTTCATTTAGAAGCCTTTTCAGATAGTGATTATGCTGGGGACAATCATGATAGAAGATCAACTTCTGGTGGATGTCAATATCTTAGAAGGAGATTGGTCTCTTGGCAGTGCAAGAAACAAGTAATTGTAGCTATCTCATCTACTGAAGCAGAATATGTAGCAGCTGCAAGTTGTCATGAATACTAATATTCATATAGACAATGAGAGTACCATATGCATTGTGAAGAATCCTGTTTTCCATTCAAAGACTAAGCACATTCAGATTAGGCATCACTTCATCAGAGATTGTTATGATCAAAGGCTAATTAATGTGGTCAAGGTACATACAGATGATAATGTGGCAGATTTACTGACCAAAGGATTTGACTTGGCTAGGTTCAACTCTTTGGTAGTTAATATTGGAATGATGAACCCATAGCTACGTTTAAGGGGAGGACTGCTTGTAAAGTATGGACTTTGAAAGAAGATTTGATGCTATTCTTAAGGGGAGGTATAAAGTCAGAGATGATTGACTTTTTAAGATATGATGAAATTGTGGTTATTTTTGCTACTTCGTGTGATTCAGGGTTGGATTTGAAGAGATGCTATCTGAGATAGGAAGATTTTGTTATTTGATTTGATCAATAATGCTTCATAAAAAGAAAGTACTGCTTAGCCAGAGTGAAAGTACTGTTCTGCTTTGAAAGTACTGCTAGGCATTGAAAGTACTGTTTATAGCCGTTGGTCAGACATCACAATTGAGGGGGTGAACTATAATTCTTCACGATTACTTTGTGGGCAGACTTTCTCAACCTATAAATACTTCAACGAATTCCAAGAATCTCTCACTTAATCTTTCAATTTCATACTTTCATCTTTCGAGCCCTAATTTGTTTTCACCGTCAATTTTGAGATAATGGCTATCATGAACTCCTGCAACAAACATAATATGATTGCTTGTGTTGAGAAGACAGAGCGCAATGCTAATTTTCATGAAGTTATTGACTTTCTCACTGGATGTTATGTGAACTATGCTCTTTTGGTGTCTCCGGATGTGATTTAACAGTGGATTTAACAATTTTGGAGTACTAAGAAGGTGCGTATGATTAATGAAGTCGCTCACATTGAAGCTAAGGTAGCTGGAAAGAATATATTGGTGTTAGAAGCTTCAGTTCGTACTGATTTGATGTTTAATGATGAAGATGGCACTAACTGTTTTGATAATCAGGTAATTTGGGACACTTTACGGGATATTGGTTATGAGGGAAGTCTTACACTACTCTCTTTTTCTAAACCACTCTTTAGTCCTTAATGGAAATACTTGGTCCATACCTTACTTCATTGTCTAAGCTCTAAGAGTTCTTCATGGGATCAATTTGGGACAAATATTGCATTTGCTTTGGTAGGACTAGCTACAAATCAGAAGTTCAACTTCTCTAAGCTGATTTTTGATGGGATGTTAAGGAATCTCAAGGATAACAAGCCCTTTTTGATGTATCCCAGGTTCATTCAACTGTTCTTAAATAAATAGCTTGAGGGTATTAACAAACCTCAAAATTTCTTACCAACAGTTGTTTTACCATCAAAAGTGTTTACCTTTATGAGCAAGTATAGTCCTAAGTTTTTCGGGAAGCTCACATCTCTAACTCCTCATATGTTAGAAGTTGCTACTGCTATAAGGGCTGAATATTCATTGCATACTGAAGAACTTGACATCACTACATCCTCACATCATAGTGCTGATTCTTCAGCTGGTGAAAAGGCAGAAAGTCTAAGTCCAGTTGCTTCTGAAAGACCAGCTTCTCAGACTGAAGAAGCAAAATACTTAACAAGCTGCTTAAATTCTTAGGCTTAAGACAAAGCTAAAGATCCTTGTGAAGAAAGTTAAGCCTGTGATTGCTGAATACAGATCTTTTGTCAAAGCTACTTTGTCTAAGAACAAAAAGCTTAAGAAGGGACATAAAATGAAATCATCTTCTTTCAAACAGGGGAGGAAGAAAGTCTCTGATGTAAGTACTGGTTTGAATGAAGTTGATATTAATTCAGGTGATTCTCAAGTATTTGAAGGTACTGCTGAAGTTCATAAAGGTATTGCTGAAGTTATTAAAGGTACTGCTCAAGTTCATGAAGGTACTGCTAAGGTAAACAAAAGTACTGCTAAGGTAAATGAAGGTACTGCTGCGGTAAATGAAAGTACTGCTGGAGCAAATCTAAGTATTGAACCTTCAATGAAAGAAGTGGAAGATGAAGCTGGTCCTTCAACCTTTCAAGATGAGTCTGATGAGTTTATTCAAGATGATACCTTAATTGCTGATCTCTTGGTTAATATCTCAAAGAACAAAAGAGGAGCAGGAATTACCATTCTTGGTAATATTCCTAAGCAAGAAAGACATGAATTACCAACTCAAATTCTTGATCCAAAAGATAAAGGTAAGGATATAATGAAGGAAGAACCCAAAAAGAAGAAGCTTACTCTTCAACAATTAAGAGCTGCTGAGACTGCAAATGATGAAGAAGTTGCTAGAAGGGTTGCAGCTGAATGGGAAGAAGAGAAGGAAAGAAAAAGACTTGCTAGTCTTGAAAGACTACAAGCTGAAATAGAGGATAATGAAATGATTGCTGCAGAGGTGCAAAGAACAGAAAGAGAGAACTTTACTGAAGAACAAAAGGAAAAGTTTTTGGTGGAGACTATAGCTGCTCAAAGGAGATTTAGAGCAGTGCAACAAGCAGCATTAAGAAGAAGCAAACCTCCTACCATTCCTAAGCTAAGAAATCAGATGATGAAGTATATAAGGAATGTTAGTGGTAAAGCTTATAGAAACCTCACGAACAAGAGTTATGAAGAAATCAAGGATATTTATGAAAAGGTGAAGAGGTTCAATGACAAATTTGTTGCTATTGGGTCAATAGAAGATGAACAAGCCATTAAGGAGATGAATGTAAAAGCTAAAGAACCTTCAAAGAAGAAAAAAGGTATCATTAGAAAGATGAAGTCATCAAGGATAATCAAAAAGAGAAAAATACAAAAGTCAGATGATGAGCTTAAGGATTTTCTAAAGGTTGTGAATTTTGAAGATGATAGTGCACAAGATGTAGAAGTTATGGAACAACATTCTTTGATTTTAAGATTTTTGATTATTCAATCACCTGAAGAGGAATATATTGTTGTTCAAAGAGCCAATGGGCATATAAGAGCATTCAACACTCTCAATGAAGTTTTGCATATATTGGACAGACAAGATTTGTATCACTTGCATAGATTGGTGATAGAGTACTAAGAACATATTCCTCCAACTGGCTTAGGTTTGATATTACATGGAGATCTAACAACTATGATGGAAACAACTAAAGAAAGTGATGATGAACTGTGGAGATATCAGACTGAATGGGAAATCATAAGTTAGAGATTTTATGAGTCCACAGGGGTGCATATACTGGAACTGGAGAATGGGACTATGATACATATGTTGGTAGAACAAAGGTATCCACTTACAAGAGAACTTATGCAAAGAATGTTAGAGCATAAGTTAGAAGTTCAAAAGGAAACAGAGGATGCTTTGAATGTAATAAGATTTGTGATGAAGCAAAAGGAGGATTTGGAAAGAGAAGAAGAATGATTCTGGTATGGTATCTAATTTATCAAATATGTTTTTAATAAAATTAACTTATGTTTTTGATAAATGAAACAGATAAGTACTAGAAGTACTTTGTTGGAAAGTACTTTCAACTTTATTGATTTTTGATAAAAGAGTAAAACAAAATGATTTGGTGAATAAATAGTTTTAAATGTGCAAAAAGGTTTAAGGCACAAATGATTGAAGGAAAATAAAACTGTTTTAAGGGATTGAGTGTTGGTTAACCACCACACAGCAAATGGTAATCAATTCACCATGTCTAGCAGACATAAGAATTGACTAGTCCAAATCAAACAGTTTTGGTAAAGACATCTCAAATCTGTTGATGGTTGACAGTTTACCAAAAATTGTATGGTGCTCAATACACCATGGTATTGCACTGAAGTATTGACTACTCCAGAGCAAACGGCTTTTGGTAAAGAGAACTCAAATCCGTTGATAGCTTTAATAGTTTGCTCAAAACTATATGGTTCTCAACTCACCAATGTTTAAATTACTGAGAGTTGACTAGTCCTGAGCAAACGGCTACAGGTAAAGACATGACAAATCCGTTCTTGGTTGTGATAGTTTACCAGAAACTATTCAGGTTTTCAACTCACCTAGGATTCACGTTCTGAGTAGTTGAAATGGTTTCAGTCCTCCATGGAGATTACCTTTTCTAGGTACCAATGGACTGACTAGCCCAAGAGTGGATGGCTACTTGGTAAAGGCTCATAAAATCCATTTATGTTCCTGTGGTGGCCAGTTGCTGTTGAAGATTTGATTCAAGATGAATGATTGTTGCTGAACAAAGATTTAAAGATCATAAATACTCAGACATATCTATACATCAAAGAGTGAAAGTGTTATCAAGACTTCAAAGATCTGTAGAGGTGAAGGCTAAACAAGAAAAAGGTATGTTTGAATATTCAACTGATCTGAATACTAATCAAGATGAAGATACAAGCTGTGCATGGAAGAAGATTGAAAACTTGAAGTTAAGCAAGTTAACATCAAGTTAGGGGAGGATTGTTAGGAAATATTGTAAAGTACTGTTAGTGATATCAAAGTACTGTTAGTGATATCAAAGTACTGTTAGTGATATTAAAGTACTGTTAGTTATAGAAAAGTACTGTTAGCAATATCAAAGTACTGCTTATGTCGGGTTTAACATTCTAGAAGAGTTGTATTAGGAGAAGATATATATGACGGGTTGTAAGCCCAATAGGGTTAGTCCTTGATGTCTATAAAAGGACCCCTTGGAAGGCATAGTTAGGCACGAGTACGAGTACAAGTATTAGAACAAATCTTAGAAGAAGTATTAGCGATTAGTATTATTAGTGTTTAGGGATCTGCAAAGTTAGGCAGGTTCAAGGTGTGATAATAAAAGTAATCTTTTGATTATTGCTGTGTGTTCTTCTTAATATTATCAATTAGATTCCGCATAGTTGATAGTATTCATTGTCAGCGTTTCATAGTTATTATCTTGGATTTATTCAAGGTAGTAATATCCTTTACAAGCTAAAGGTTCAACAATAAGTACACAATCGATCCTATCATATCAGATATACATATATATATATATATATATAACTATATATATATATATATATACTAAAAAATATAAAAATTATTATTAAATTTTAAAATAAATAATACAAAAATTCATATTATAAAATATATTAATATAATGTAAAAAAATAATTTTTAAATATAAAAAAAATTTAATAAAATAATTATTAAATAACATATACAAAAAAATTAAATTAAAATTTATTTATTAAGATAAATATAAGAATAAAAATTATAAATTAAATAAATTATAATATATTAATTAAAAATAATAAATATTAATAATAATTATTATAGTATTAAAAATTAGATAATATATAAATGAATAAAAATATAAATTATAATATTATAAAATAATTATTAATTATTATATATAAATAATAAATTACTAAATTAAAATTATAATATAAAAAATTAAATATAATATAAAAAAATTTATATGACATTATATATATGATATGAATAAATATTAATAAAAAATAATATAAAAAATATATTATTATTATAAATTATATTAATAATAAAAATAATGATTAAAAAATTATAAAAATAATTGTAAGTTTATATATATATAACATGATGGATATGTCGGATTAGTAAAGATAGTGTAAAAGATAGGTTATCTCTAAAATTACGATAAGCAAATCGTCATCATAACAAATCATTAATCTAGAGAAAAAAGAATAACAAAACTAGATCAACATCGAGGTATTCGTTCTACTCTTGAGAGAAAGGTGAATGGTAATCTTCGTGCATCGTTGTAGAATGCGAGCTTGAATTGTCATTTTATTTTGATTGGTTTCTAAATACTAGATAACGCAAATGGTAATTCATATATAATTAAAAGAACATTAAAGCAATATCGCTAACTTAGAAATTAACGAAGTCACGTAAATACCTAATAGTGGGATAATATATATATATACATATAAAATATAATACGTAAGCAAAGTATCATACAAATTATTCTTAGGAAAGAATAATAACTAATCAACATGGGTATCGTTCTACTCGGTGAGAGGTGAATGGAAATCTACGTTCATGTTGTAAATCGAGCTTGATTGTCATTTAAGTTTTGATTTTGGTTTCTAATACTAATAACGCAAAAGGAAATCATATAAAGACACGCTAAACTAGAAATTAAAGCACGTTAAAAACCTAACAAAATTTAAAACAAATAAAAACTATTAAAAAGTTAAATTTTTCTAACTAATTAACTAAAAATGACAAATTAAAACTCTAAAAATTCATAATGCAAATTTCTTAAACTAAATTGGTAAAACTAAATTTTAAAAACAGAAATTTAAGCAGAAATAAACAACTTTAATAAATGGACTTTTATGAGAACTTAATTAAAAGCTAGAAAAAGCATAAAAGAAATGACAATTTTGGTTTTTAAGGTTTTGACATAAAAATCAAAAACTTTTTGGACTATTTGACTCAATAAGGTATAAGAAGAGCAAATAAGCTGAAGAGACCTAGAACTTTACCTAATAAGCACTAGTGACAGGAATAGGCTAACAAAATAAGCGAAAAGCAACCTAAAAGCCTAAAACAGTTGACTAAAAGGAGACTTAAAGGACTTGACCACTCTTTTTAAGCTAAATTTTAAGACCTATAAGCACTTACAATAAGCTAAAAAGTGAAAACAGATTTAGGACTAACCTCAATCTGTTAGAATAATGAAAACCAGTGTGAAAGGTATTGTATTATTGATATGCTTTTATAGTGTAACATAGAATATACTAGAAACTCTAATGGACCCAACCCAAATTCGGGCTTGGGCCATTATATCATCAAATACTCCCTCACAATTCTAGCGGCGAAATCGCGAAAGCTCGAATTGGATGAGAAAGCTAAATAAACATTAGACAATAAAAATTTTGTTGATGAAGACCTTCGACAGCAAGCGGAGACAAATCTTTATCTGCAGCGGCAAAAGCAAAACAAAGAGATAGCAAGCAAAAGCAGTAAGCAAATAATTAATTTTGATGATGATATGCGACAGCAAACGGAGTTTAATCTTCATCATGCAGCAACAACAAAAAGAAAAGAAACAAAAATAAGGCAAAACATAGACTTTAAAAAAAGGGATAAAAGATGCCGGCTAGGGTTTGACGATGTGGCATAAAAGAGGCGGCTCAACTTAGCCACCTAGGTTTGAAGATTAGACCCGCTCTCATACCATGTTAGAATAAGAAAACCCGCGTGAAAGGTATTTTATTATTGATATGCTTTTATAGTGTAACATAGAATTTACTAGAAACTCAAATGGACCCAACCCACATTCGGGCTTGGACCGTTGTATTATCAAATATGTTAGCATTTAATAAATGTTGACCGTTGACTGTTGACTGTTGACCATTGAGTGTTGACTATCGGTTAGCTCATAAGAGGCCACGGCCCATTTAACTTTTAGGGTTGCATCTTTGTTTAGTCTTATAAATAGTCTTATTTTCAATAAAGTTTTGCATTGTATCTTTAGTTTCTACATGGTATTAGAGCTAGGACAAAAATGAAGAAAAAGAAAAAAAAAAGGTTCGTTTGACTTTTTGGCTTGAGAAGCATGTTTGAAAAAAAAATCATTGGTGTCATAGTGATTATGTATTCTAAATTTTGTTTGGAAGAAAAGAAAAAAATTTAAAAAAAAAATTGATTGGTTGTTTTTGTTAGTATTACTTTTTTAGAATAGGTTTGTCTGCTATAGGATATGTGGATTTTTTTTTGATATTCTTTGGGGTTTTTAATTTAAAAAAAAGAAAAAAAGAAAGAAAGTACACGGTTGTTTGTTCGTGGATCCAACACGTGGCTTACATTAAAAGATCAATTTTTGAAGGAATATAGGTAGCTTGATTTGATTGGTTGCTAGCTATAATGGATCGGTGGCCGTTATTATAAAATTGATTGGATTATTTTGAATGTGGTGGAAGGCAAGTATATGTTTCATATTTGTTGTTTATCCACTTGGTATTGGTATTTTGTGGGTTCGAGAAATTGAATGTTCGTTAGAATTATTTCCACATTTTGGATCCGGTTTGATTTCTAAGGATATGTAAATTATTATATGATGTTACTGATTTGGTTTGGTACAAGTATCAGTATGGGTATTGAATTGGAAATTGGTTAGATCGGCGGCATTAGTCATTGGCATTGGCATCGATATTCGCATTGGTATCGGTATTGGTATTGGCATTGGCATGAGCATGGGCATTGACATTGGAATTGGCATCGGCATTGGTATCAGCATTGGCATCGGCTTACGCGTCTGCTTTACAGATTGCAGATGTGTTTGGTCATTGCCATCGGCATTGGCATCGGCTTACACGTCTGCTTTATAGGTTGCGGATGTGTTTGGTCATTGGCATCGTCTTACACGTCTGCTTTACCAATTGTAGATGTGTTTGGTTTTGGTTCTGGTTTGTATGCACCAGTTTGGATTCGGATTGAGACTTCGTCTAGCACCGAGTCTGCTCTCTGAGACACTCCGCTCTATGTTTGTTTTTCAGGTTTTGTTTACTTTATGTTTGGTAAACTCCTAATGTTCACCGCTGCGACATTATGAGTTTGAGAGGGGATGTTAGCATTTAATAAATGTTGGCTGTTGACCATTGACTGTTGACTATCGGTTAGCCCATAGGAGGCCACGGCCCATTTAGCTTTTAGGGTTGCATCTTTGTTTAGTCTTATAAATAGTCTTGTATTCTTTTTGTATTGGATAATCAATTCAATAAAGTTTTGCATTGTATCTTTAGGTTCTACACAATCATCTCAAATAAGCTAAAGTTAAGCAAATAAGTTTAAGAAATAAACTAAGAAAGTATAATGAAAAGGACAGTTTATACTAACTTCATTTTTGGCTTTTTGAAGATTTAATGACTACTAGAAACTAAAATTTAAGACTCAAATCTTGCATAAAAACAGAAAATAGATTTGAATTACACTCGAATAAACTTAATGCAATCAAAATAAGCTAGACTTTATCCTTTTTAAGCCTATGCTGATGGGAAATTGATTTGGTAAATCCTATGCTGGTAATACATGCTGATTTGAAATGAAACTTGCTCAAAATACTTTTCCAACTACGAGAACTCAAAAACAGATGATAAGAGATGCAATAGAAATTCAAATTAAAAACAAAACTACACCATAAGAAGGATTTTTATGCGATTCAAAGTTCAAGCTGATTTGAACACTATTAAACTCACAGTTTTGGAAAATGAAAACACAAACCACTAAATTTGTCAAGCTTGACTTAAAACATATGAAAACTAGATTTAAGACTAAATTTAAGCTTATGAAAACTGACTCGATGACCAAAAATAACCCTAGCAGTCTTAACTATTGTTAAGACTACTTGTCCCAAACACCCTTTTAAACTTTTGAAAACTCATTTTAAGCCAAAACAGATCCAAATAAGCCTTGATTTTTAAAAACAGATGATGAACTAAGCATATTAATGACAAATAAGCACTAAATAAGCTAATTTGACTATTTTAAAGCACGGGTTCTAAGTAGACTCAAATTAAACAATTCTAAACTAAAATCTAAATGAAATAAGCTAATATAAAACTAAATAAGCACAAATAATAACCAGGAAATAAGCTAAAAATAATAAAAGTGAGTGTACCTTGTCCTTTGCTTAAACAAGGACATAAAATGCTCTAAGAGCTAATCTACAAGCTCCAACATAGTAAATCACCATAACCCCATCCATTTCTGGCTTATCATCCATATAAGCTCACTAAGTAACTTCCAAACACATTTTGATTTAATTTGTATAAAAGTTAAGACAGAATTTAAAGACAGTATTTAAGAAACTAAAATTTTATTTAAATGAAAAGGGTTTACAATGCTTTTGAAAGGAAAAATACAATAAGGAAATATAATAAGCTGAAATTTAAGCTACACTACTCCTATACTACCCTACACTACATAAATCCTACTGTGTGATTGCATCATCTATTTATTGTGATGAGAGGAGTCTTCTAGAGCCTGAGGAGCGTCCTCATCATCCATCCACATCCCTTAGATCATAACAAATCCTTCAATTTGAGCCCTTGATCCTCTTCCACGTTTCACTAGCTAATGAGGTGCCTTAGGATTGCCAGCGTGGCTTAAGGGGATGATGTCAGACGTGTCAGAGCTTAGCCTTCTAAAATGGGTGAAACGGGATGGGAGTTGTACCCTGCTTGTTACTCGTGTGCGGTGAAAGTGAAATGGGAGGGAAGGGGATGGATGAATAGTAAATTTTGACCCGGCTTAGTATTTGACTTGGACAGGGATTGGGATTTTGGGCTTTTTAATTAGGCTTGGATTATTTTTGGGATATTGGATTGGATTTGGACATGTATAGGATTTAGAAATATATATGATATCATTCAAATGTTAATGGGCTGACCCGGTCCATTAAATGGGTACGGGTTGGCCCATTAAGGATGAATATGCCTTCGGCTTTGTCTTATTTCGCTATTTCCAATCCCGTATGTTAATACAAATAATGTCCAAAAACGTTATTTATATTTTTCGACCTCTTAATGTTTTGATAATAACAAAACGTGAAAACGTTTACGATAAAATTAAACGTTTATAAATTACTAATCATAAAATTCTATTTCTAGGATTAATCACTTAAGGTATGGATAAACAAATCATTAAACATGATTAGTGATCAAGAAAATAATTTTTCTTAAATCTTATACTTCCACAAAAATGTTTTTATAAAAATATAAAAACAAATTATTTATTCATTAAAAGAAATGTTTTATTAAAAACATATAATTGGAATTTCAAATTTCCCCCTAAATGGATGGTTCCATAATCAGATAACAACCTTCCAACCACAAAAGGACAAAAATAGGATCGAAGTATATGGCGGCCCCCCATATAGTGTCGCGCCTGCCCCTTATATATAAGGGACCGCCGGGACCGCCGCCAGCAACGGTCATTTTTCGTCCCCTATAAATACTGAGCCACCATTTCAAAAACAGAATTCCTCTTGTCAAAAATTCTATCAGATCTAGTTTTCTCTCTTCTTCCTTTCTTTCTAAAACACATATCTTGATCACCAACATTCCTTGATTCTGTTTCAAGTGATTAATTCTTTCTTACTCCCTTCTTCACCTTCTAATCAAGTGCAAGATAAAACACTTGTAATTCTCTACCAAAATTACATATTAAATACAAGTTGATCTCTCTCCTCTTTCTTCTTCAAGATCACCAAAAAAAAACAAATTCATTATCATATTGTTTTGTGTCATTGTATAAATTGGATCGCGTGTAGATCCAAGTATGTATATTGTATATTGGTGTGATTTGGAGTGTGTGTCAATCTAAGAGTGTATATCTTATGAGTGTGTAAAGACTTAGTGAAGTCTTAGATTGGTTCTAGCTAAGATTAGGACTTGACATCTAGCTTAGTGTCGGAAAAGTACGTAAACACGTGTAAACATTTTCTCACGCCTAAGGGAGCTGTTGACAAAGTAAAATCTCCGAGTGGAGTACTCGGGAGTGAGTAGGATCGAAGAGGTGCATCGTGCCGTACACTATAAATACTCGGGTGTCTATGGTTGAATCGTTTCTTCCTTAACTCGTTACTTTATACTTGCATTGTTAGATAGTTTTGATGTGATTCATTTGTTAGTTGATTTACCATACAACTCGAATCAAAGCTATTTCATAAGCAACTTGGTAAAACACAAGAAATCGCAGAAACTGATTCAACCCCCTTTCTAGTTATCCTACAATTTGTATAAGCGAGCAAGGTCACTCCAATTTATTTTTAAAATATATTTGTATTTATAGCTGGGATCGATCTATGGATCCGACAGAATACTAGAAGGGAAATCTATGCAAAGACCACACTCTTCAAACGCGATAGTTTTACTTTATTGGAAAAATATATCGAGACGCTATGTTGAATCAAAAGATTAGATCTTTGCATGTTTATTACCAATGGTGAATTCACCTATCATTCAAAATCCGGAAACCAAACTTGATAGGTGTCCCTATGAAAAATAAATGGATGATCTTAAAAGAAGGCTTGCAAAAAATAATGAAGCCAAAATGGTTATTTACAATGCTTTGCCTAGAAAAAAATATGAACGAATTTTCATGTGTAATACGACAAAAGAAATTTGGAAAACCTTATTAATCAACCATCAAGGTAGTAGTCAAGTCAAAGATAACAAGATCGACCTTTTGGTCCAACAATATGAACAATTCGTTATTTTCGAAGACGGATTTATAGATAAGGCTTCCGCTAGATTTAATACATTCATTACTAGTCTTAAAGCTCTTGATGAAGGTTATTCTAGTAAGAACTACGTAAAGAATTTTCTTAGGGCTCTACATCCTAAATGGAGAGCAAAGGTCACGGCAATTGAAGAATCAAAAGAATTGACATCACTATCTCTTGATGAGCTCATTGGAAACCTCAAAGTACATGAGATGATCATCAAGAAAGATTCTGAAATAGTCAAAGCAAAAGTTGAAAGGAAATCTCTTGCATTAAAGGCTAAGAAAGAATCTAGTGATGAAGAGTGTTCGACTTCCGGTAGTGAAGACGAAGAGTATGCCATGGCGGTAAGAGACTTCAAGAAATTCTTTAAGAGAAGAGGTAGATTCGTGAGACAACCTCGGAACGACAAAAAGACGTTCCAAAGAAGCCGTGATGACAAGACCGGTAAAAATGATAGAAAATGCTTTAGATGCGGCGACCCGAATCATCTTATTGGAGAATGTCCAAAGCCACCGAAAGACAAGAACCAAAAAGCCTTTGTCGGAGGTTCTTGGAGCGATAGCGGTGAAGAAGATGATGAGAAGGTCAAAGACGAAACATGTCTTGTAGCTCATGCATCAAGTGAGGTATGTTCCGAATCCTCTTACTTTAGTGATGAAAACTCATCAATTGATGATATAGATTTAGACAATGAATATGATAAATTATGCAAAATGAGTCTAAAGATAATCACTAAAAACAAAAGGCTAAAAGCCACTAGAAATAGCTTAGAAAATGAGCTTAGAGAACTAAAAGATAAATTATCCATATTCGAGAAAAACAAGGGAGTTGATCTCGAATGTGAAATGTGTCATGTACTTAAAATTGAGAATGAAAAACTCAAAGATGAATCCACTAGATTGAATAAATTTGAAAAGAGTACACATTGCTTGAATGAAATGCTAAGTAATCAAAAACCCTCCGGTGATAAATTAGGTTTAGGGTTTAATTCATTTGAAGCATCATCTAGTGGAACAAAGGAAATAAAATTTGTAAAAGCTCAGAAAAAGGCGTCCTCTGATGGAGGTCCCATAAATAGGGACGGCCCCATAAACATGGGCGGCCCCCTTAATGTTCTGGCGGCCCCCAAAATAAATAAGGGACCGCCACCAGAAACGCCAATATCTGAGAAGAGTGTTTTCTTTCAAAAATCCATTTTGGGTCCTAGACCAAAACACATAATTGTAAACAAAGTTAAAGTTCCTGTAGCTAGTGACTATGAAGTCAAACAATTTTATAAACCATTGTCAAAACCCGGAGTTGGATTTTCAAAACAAAATTTTAGATCAAAAACTCCACCTCCTAGAAGAGTCAATAATAATTATTCTCGTCCTAAAACACCGCAACCAAGAAGACATGTTGGTCAACAAAACCAACCTCATGGCTTTCCTGTAACTTGGAACAACTTTCCACGACAAAGTTACATGCCATGGGAAATGTGTCTTCCATTCTCACATCCCAACCAATTGCATCAAATGCAAGGGATGTTTGGCACTAACAACTTTGGACCCATGAGATATTGGGGACCAAATGTTTGAGTTATTGTCTTATATAAATAGATATGCCTTGGAGTCGACTTGGAACCCGATGAATGGATCAAGGATAGCGGATGCTCCAAACATATGACGGGCAACCGAAAGCTCTTCTCCACTTACAAGGCATACAATGGAGGTAATGTCATTTTTGGTAGTAATCTTCGCGGTAACATCATTGGCAAAGGTACGATTTCTAATGACTCTCTCAAAATAGATAATGTAGAACATGTTGATAACTTAGGATTTAACTTGCTTAGTATAGGACAAATATGTGATAATAAGTGTAAAGTAACTTTCTCTGAACATGATAGTGAAATCACTAAGAATGGTAAAGTCATAGGTAGAGGTATTAGGAAGAAAGGCTTATACGTGATGAAGTTAGGAAATAAGCCTAAGGATCAAATTTGTCTAGCAACGATTGATGAAAATTCCACTTTGTGGCATAGGAGATTAGGTCACGCAAATATGCGTCTCATTCAATCGTTAGCTTCTAAGGAATTAGTTAGAAACTTACCTAGGCTTAAGTTTGATCAACATTTTTGTGATGCTTGCAAAATTGGAAAACAAGCTCACGCTAGTCACAAAGCTAAGAATTTAGTCTCAACGACTAGATGCTTAGAACTTCTCCACATGGATCTTTTTGGTCCATCCGCCGTACGGAGTTACGGAGGAAACCGTTACACCTTAGTCATAGTAGATGACTACTCTAGATATACTTGGACTAGATTCCTTAAGGATAAAACCGAAGCTTTCGATCAATTCGAAATATTTAGTAAGAAAATCCAAAATCAACTAGGATGTACAATAGTGTCAATAAGAACCGATCACGGTAGAGAATTTGATAATGAAGTGCAATTTGGAGAATTTTGTAATGCCAATGGTATTACTCACAACTTCTCGGCTCCACGCACTCCTCAATCAAATGGCGTGGTTGAAAGGAAAAATAGGACACTTCAAGAAATGAGTAGAACTATGTTGAACGAACAATCGTTACCCCAAAAGTTTTGGTGTAATGCCGTAGATACTTCAACATATATTCTTAACCGAATCCTAATTAGAGCCATCCTAGGAAAAACACCTTATGAAATCTTGAGAGGTAGGAAACCTACTCTTGATTATTTTAGAGTGTTCGGAAGCAAATGCTTCATTCTAAACACTAAAGACTACCTTACCAAGTTCGACCCAAAGTCTTACGAAGGTGTCTTTTTAGGTTACTCCCAAAATAGTAAAGCCTATATCATTCTTAATAAACACACTAGGAAAATCGAAGAATCACTCAATGTGGTGTTCGATGAAACTCCTCCACCCTCTAAGACATCACCCTTGGTGGATGATGACCTAGATGAAGAAGAATCTATTAGGGAAATCGAAACGAAAAACCTAGAAAACGACGTTGAGGATGAAACTCTAGAGATTGACAAAATAGTCAATATTAAGGCATCTAGGAACCATCCCTTAGAACATGTCATAGGAAACCTTAACCAAAGAACCCTTAGTTACCATAAGAAACACTAGGAAATAACAAGATCGGATGGTCGGGAGGATGAAACAAATAAGTAGCACATATTATTGATGTTGAGAGAGAAAAAAAAGGGAAGATGTGTGTGTAATAGTGAGAGGAAAAAACACACACACACACCCCCCCCCCTTATGTGAAATGTTACAAATGAATCCTCTCCCCTCTTATGGAAGTATAGGAGGGGGTATTTATAGTCTTTGTGTCGGTTTCCTAACTATCATAATGTTGAAACTAGGTCAACACTTATTATTCGTATAGTCATATCACTATTTATTGTCCTTGTGTTGGTTTCCTAACAATCATAATGTTGACTAGTCAACACATTTATTGTCTAGTCAACACATTTATGGTCCTAGTTCATTAAACCGGGACACGACTATGTAAATATCTATTTTAGGTCAAAATATTTTAATGCTTTCATTCTTCCCCCAATATGTGGACACAAACAGAATTACTTACAATGTTACTAACAAGTACAAATACAATTGAATAAAGTCTTCAAAAGCACTTCCAAAGCTGAAGTTGTCTTTTAAGTTCTCTTGGTCTTGAAACTTGTATTCCAGCTTGGATCTTCATTGTCTTTACTTGTTTTGGAACCGCGAACCATGGCGTGGTATTATCACTAAGCACATTCACATTATTAAGCATGTCTTGAAAATCTTTCTTCATAGACTCCTTTTTGGCGAAGTTTCTGAATCAGCTTCCCCCCAAACCAACATCCCTATCCTAAGCAGATTCTAAAACTTTGATGTAGATTGAACAATCTTATACTTTTCATTAACCTGCACAACGGAATTCGGTAGAAGATAAACCACACCAAATACTCCTGCTCCTTATCATTAAGGCTTGGTGAATATTCATTCGGGGGTGCATGCGAAAAATCAGCATCAATTCTTCTCACGTATGCAGAATACTTCATAAACCATACTAAGTAAAGTAGTCTACACTACTTCCCCTTGGAAGTTGACATGGTAACATCAAAGTCAACTAAGTCCCAGATGTACACATTTTCCCCTATGATGGTTGCGAACTCTCGAAAGCATCATTGTCGTGTACGTCTATATACTCGAGAAGTTCTTGTCATAAGCACAATCTGAGATATCAATAAGAATCAGTTTACCTCCTGAATTTCCAAAACCGTTTAGGGAGTTAGAAGCAGAATCCAAGAACACTTGGTATAATCAAGGTCTTGTGAATGAATGTATAATCTCGAAGAACTTTGTAGGTTATTCCTTAGAGCTGTGAAGTTATCTTTGTCTTGGAATATCACAAAAATACCAGTTAAGAAGGTGTGATTACATCTTTAACTTTCGTTACTCTCTGGCTAACTTTCCAACCTTGGTATTCTGTAGCTATTGTCGTGAGTCACTTGTGAAGTAAACTTGATATACCAAACTTGAATCCGATAGTAAAATTACCCCAAAATTGGTTTACTTAATCTTGCATATTGTTGATTGAAGGACTCGGATGCAGAAGAAAATCTATAAGTACCTTATACCCAACATCAAAAGTATAAGAAGTACAACACCTCTTGAAATTATCCACATCGACATCTGCGTATGACACTGAGTACTACAACGTAACTCCTTTAAGTGATAGTTATCCAAGTCTTCATCCAACCACCCCTTGACTTCTGAAAACTAGATAATCCAAGTCTTAATCATAACTGTATACGTTCAAGCAAGTCATCAATCGATAGAAAATAGAAGAAAGTCTCGATGATGAAATAAGTAAACGCCTTGGTGAAACCCACTTCAATTTCAAATAAGGGATACCAAATCAACTTCGTGATCACTTGTCATCGTAGTCTGAATCCTTAACCGTTTGTCGTTTTAGTGAATCTTATAAGGATCGTTTTAGCAATAAGTGTTGTGTTTGCTTTGGTGTTTATATTTTGATTTGTCTTGATGATACTACCAAATCAGCAAACCACACACACGAATCGCTCTTGTGCTCTGATGCCAATTGTTAGTCTTTAAATCATTCATAAACAAGATATATATATATTAAAGAACAAGATGTATGAAACAAAGAATTGTTGTAGGTTTGTAGCTTATGAGGGATTATGAAACTAGGAAGAGGAGGGATCTATTTATAGCCTCCAAACCCTAGCTTCTCTAGACTAAATGGCCTGCCATGTAAGGCCTTATGATGGGCCATTTTGGGCTTTTACATTACATGCCCATTTACAACTAAAACCATGTACAAACTAGCTATTTAACGAATACACTTTTTCGTAGATCTTCAAGTGACCGAAACTTCATTGTTAGACAGAATTTCGTAACACACTTAGATCACAAGCCCAAAACTAAAGAAACTTTATTGTTTCATTTCTACCATAGAACCTAAGAATGTAAATGAAGCCTTAGGAGACGAAAGTTGGATAGTCGCCATACAAGAAAAATTAAATCAATTCATTGCTAACGAAGTTTGGGAGTTAGTTCCACAACCTAAGAATATGAAAATTATAGGAACTAAGTGGGTGTTTAGAAATAAGTTAGATGAGAACGGTATTGTTTTTAGAAATAAGGCTAGATTAGTTGCTCAAGGTTACCACCAACAAGAGGGCATCGATTATGATGAAACTTATGCCCCGGTTGCTAGACTTGAGTCTATTAGAATATCATTAGCTTATGCTTGCGCTTTAGATTTTAAATTATTCCAAATGGATGTAAAAAGTGCATTCCTGAACGATTTTATCAATGAGGAGGTATACGTGGCACAACCTCTGGGATTCATTGATTTTGAAAAACTGGATCATGTTTATAAATTAAAGAAAGCTTTATATGGTCTTAAGCAAGAACTCAAAGCTTGGTAAGATAGATTAAAAGCTTTTCTTATTAAACATGAATATATAATGGGAATGGTAGATAATACTCTTTTTACTAAGAAGAAAAGTTTAAATCTCATCATTGTTCAAATATATGTCGATGACATTATATTCGGTTTGACTTGTCAAGACATGTGTGATGAATTTGTCAAAATCATGCATGACGAGTTCGAGATGAGCATGGTGGGAGAACTTAACTTCTTCCTTGGATTACAAATTAAACAAATGGAAGATGGTATATTCTTTAATCAATCTAAGTATAATAAAGAAATGCTTAAAAAATTTAGTCTAGAAGATTATAAACTAATGAAAACCCCCATGTCCTCCGATACTAAACTCACAAAAGATGAAGAGTTGAGTCGGTAAATAGTATCAAGTATCGAGGCATGATAGGTAGCTGATTATACCTAACGGAAAGTAGGCCCGATATCATGTTTTGTGTCTGCCTTTGTGCCCGCTTCTAAGAGGCTCCTAAAACCTCTCACCTTAAAGCGGTTAAGCGACACTTCCGATACATTAAAGCACTACGCACTTCAGGATTATGTAACCTAAGGGACCGGCATAGAAAACCGTAGTATAATGCGAACTCTGAACATCGGGAGAATATGTGGACCCGAAATAGAGCACTAGCGGTAATTTTGTACGATCGTGGATTGTTGTTTAACATCTGTTCTCGGAAGAAATAAACCGCTATTGATATATCCACTACCGAAGCCGAATACGTAAGCGCAGGAAAGGCATGTCAACAAGCACTATGGATGAAACAAGCTCTAATCGACTATGACGTACGACTCGACGACGATCCATCATGTGCGTACAACAAGGCGCGTTGACCTTGAGCAAAAACCCGGTGCAACTTCACGTACCAAACACATGAAAATTCGTCCACCACTTCCTCCGTGATAATGTCCAAAAAGGACATATATCTATCAAAAAAGTACCGTCCGTCGACAACATAGCCGACATTCTCACTAAACCCCTTAAACGTGAATCGTTTAACTATCTACGTCTTGGTTTAGAATGATGAACAGACCTTTTCATAAATCATATGAGTACGCATCTCTTTCATCTTCTCAATACTATTCCGTGTTCCATTCCATGTCGTGACACTTAAGATACTTCATCGAAGTACTTTAAACATGTTAAGTTGCGAAATGCAAATTGATTGACACACCATCTAGTCCAATTTGTGTCAAAAACAAGTCTAAAATCAAAGCCTGGAAGCCGGGCCCCCATATAGGCGGCCCCCCAATATATTGGGGACCGCCAGGAGATATGGGACCGCCGTCAGAACACAAGTGAATATGTACACCTTAAACAAAAATTTTCAAATCACGAAAACAAACACCCCTTACCTGCAGGTGCGACGAACACAACCCCAAATCCACCAAAACTTCAAAATCAACCATTAAAACTAAATTCAAGATCAAATCAACACCAATAATCATCCCTAACATCTCTAAGATCATCAATTGTAAGGTCATTTCAACTATTATTCTTTCACTTGAGTCTAGGTTTATGATGAACAACCAAAAAATGAAATTGGGTATTATGTTTATTTTTCTTTCGAATTTGTCAATTGTAAACCACTAAGATACAATGTATAAACTAATATGCTCCGTAGATATAGAATTTGCAAGTACATTGATAAGGTTTTGTCGAAAATTTATTTTTGAACCAAACCCAATTTCATTTTGCAAAATTAACTCAACGTTAGGAACACAAAATAAAATTTTGTTATGCATTTGTTAATATAATCTAAAAGCGCTTTTAAACACATGCATAATGATCTCATGAACAAATTTCGAGATACATAATTCATATGTATTTTTCGACTTGTTTAGATGAGCAAAATCAAACTTAGGAGCGTTTGGGTTAACTTTTAGGATTTTATATTTAGATCAAGTTAACCGTTACTACACATTTGTTGCATATAGGCACACACTAGGCACAAACTCAAAACATAAAATAAGTATAAGTGATTAACACATGATCTGTAGAATTCACTTTAGTGACAATGCCTCATGCTAACGCTCTAGATCATCAAAAGACAATAAACTACATACCCTCAATATCAAATGACTTTAATCAAATCATAATACGAAACACAATGGCAAATCTTGAAAAACAATATTTTCATAAAGGAAGGGTCGTTAGTCCCAATTTCGAACACATGAGTCATATTCGTGCTAAGTTTAGGTCAATCAACTTTGATTGTTTGTTGGACATCAACGAACAAATTGTACCTCGTTTTGTTCTTGAGTTTTATTGTCAACTCACCTTCACCAATAATTCTAATGGTCAATTCGTTGTCAATTTTGTCATTCAAACAAGCCATTCTCACCCCCCCCCCCTCCCCATGGGGGGGGGGGGGGGGGGGGGGGGGGGGGGGGGGGGTGCCCACCCACCCCACTCCTTTGAGGAATTTGGTCAAATCCTAAAAATTCCATTCAAAGGTCAAGCCTCCATCACCGAAATGTGGTCACTTGATCAATTATCGGTAAGTGTTCCGAATAAAGGTCTTTATAAAACCAAACCTCCAACTCCAAGAGTCATTAAGTCTCACATTCAAATTCCATGACAAGGACAAGAAACCCGTACCAAAAATAAAGAAACCATTGCCGTTGGTGAAAACGAAATTTTAACCTGAGAGGTTCGAACACTATAAACTTGTTGAGATCATCGTGAAACTGTCCCTTTTGTCAGAGGTCATAAGGATCATGTCAACTGGCGTGTCTTGTCACATGCACCTATTTGTTTTTATTGCATTGAAAACATCACTCCATATAACCTAAGCATTTTTCATTCTCAAAGAATGGGAAAAGACCGATTTAAACCTAAGGAACTTTTACCTTATGGTATTCTTTTGACTAGGTTATTCAAACACGTTGTGTCAGTTTCTCCTGAGCTAACTTTAAATCATTATCTCTCATATGATCGAGTCATGTATCCGCTCGCTCCTCACTATGAGCGAAAGCCACGAGCGGATCATGGCAAGAAAGGACCACGTGAGTCAAATTCTAGTTCCTTCTCCAACACTCAAAATCCATCTTCCTCATCTCTTCAAATCGATGACATTGTCGAAGATAATGATAATTAGTCATCTCATTCCAATCCTTCCTCTCCATTTCAAAATGTCTCTTCCTCGTCACACAATGTCTCTGGAGTCAATCAAAACCCTTTTCATGAAAATTATGATTTAAACAACCTCTTATCCGAAACCATAATTCTTCAAACCCAACAACGAGATGCACACCGGGATGAGTTAAGGTCAATTGGACAAACCATGAAGAACATGATGAGGAGAATAAGGAAGTGAAGATGTTGGCACAATGTTTAAGTGACTATTATTACTATTATTTGCTATTATATTATCTTTCTTTTATTAGAACTAAAACAATACATGATAACTTGCGTATGTTGGGATAGATTTTAGAATATTTTTATCATCCCATAAATGCTTTGCTAGTTGAAAATTTATGTTCTTATGTGGATCATCTTGAAGCTTATTACCTCTACATGCTTAGGATAAATGATTGATGAAATGTTGCTTAGGATGTAGTTGATTTTTGGCTGATAAAGGTGTGATATTTCTGAAAATGAAAAACTCGAAAAACTCTGCTCCTTCCAGAAAACGGTCCCCTTATATATCAGGCGACCCCCTTACATATAAGGGACCGCCCAACAATAAGGAGCCGCCGTCAGGAGGGAAACAACATTTTGAAAAATTTCCCTTTTTCTGTAATTTTAACCACCCTACTTTTAGACTTTGCTGGAATTTCCCTCTTTGAACACACACTTTCTTCAACCTTCATCTCCAACACCATGCTTTGCCATTCTCTCTTCATACTTTCATTATTTAAATTTCCATCTCCTCTCATTTTTCTCATCATCACAATCCTCCACACAAATTTCTTGCTCAAATCATCATCCTAACCTTACTAGAAAACCAAGGATGTCGGTTCGTCAAGTTTAGAAGCGAAAGACACCTTTACCAAAATCATCACCCACTCGTCACAATAACTCAACACCACCACCTTCAAGAAACACCACTCACTCCATTTCACCACCTATGAACTACCCACAAAGAGATCAAATCATCCACTAACTCTACACTGTCTTCTCACTTATTGATTCCCAAACATCCACACCATCCTCTTCACCCCATCCAATGGTTCAACCTCCTACTAATGCTCAAGTAGGTTGTCATGCTAGTTTTTGTCATTGTTGTCGGTACACCACCAACCACTTACACTCATTGGGGAATGAAATTAATTTCATTCAATTCCTCATCACCCGTCTCATACCTTAATCACAAGTCCATCACCAAAACAAGTCACCATCTTCTTCGTTCTCACTCTTCAAGTAATCACACTCTTGTGATTAATTTGCTTTAATAAAAGTCTCCTACCTTTTGAATATCACATCCTTTGAAGTCAAGAATCAACTACTAGTCTATCTTCATTAGATGCTTTAATATGTTATGTCTTGATTGTCATTATCTTATGCTTGTATTCTCATATATATAGTCCTTGTGACCATATATGACTTATCTATGCATTTCAATGAACTTTATTTATGCTTCAAAATGTGTGGATTGAATCTTTAAGATATTTGTCATGCTATACTTGCTTGCACTTGTACCTCTAATCTTGTTTTGTAGCAAACAAATTATCGTAAGATCGATACCTTGGTGCCCCGAACAAGGGGGAGCTTACATCAAGGGGGAGTCTTGTATCGTCGATTTCTTTCTCTCTACTCAACTCGACGATCAACCTTTTTGGATTCGACAAAAAGGGGGAGAAGTAGAATTAAACTCATTAATAATTTATAAACCTTCAAATTTTATACTAAATGAGTTTATATTTTGTCATCATCAAAAAGGGGGAGATTGTTAATACAAATAATGTCCAAAAACGTTATTTATATTTTTCGACCTCTCAATGTTTTGATAATAACAAAATGTGAAAACGTTTACGATAAAATTAAACGTTTATAAATTACTAATCATAAAATTCTATTTCTAGGATTAATCACTTAAGGTATGGATAAACAAATCATTAAACATGATTAGTGATCAAGAAAATAATTTTTCTTAAATCTTATACTTCCACAAAAATGTTTTTATAAAAATATAAAAACAAATTATTTATTCATTAAAAGAAATGTTTTATTAAAAACATAAAATTTGAATTTTAAATTTTCCCCCCAAAATGGAAGGTTCCATAACAGATACAACCTTCACCACAAAAGGACAAAAAATGGAGCGGAGTCTAGCGGCGGCCCCCTTATAGGGTCGGCGACCCCCTTATATATAAGGGACCGCCGGGACCGCCGCCAGCAACGGTCATTTTTTTGTCCCCTATAAATACTGGGCCACCCCATTTCAAAAACAGACTTCCTCTTGCCAAAAATTCTATCAGATCTAGTTTTCTCTCTTTTTTCCTTTCTTTCTAAAACACATATCTTGATCACTAACATTCCTTGATTTTGTTTCAAGTGATTAATTCTTTCTTCCTCCCTTCTTCACCTTCTAATCAAGTGCAAGAGAAGAATCATGTATTCTTCTACATACGAATGTTAACAAGTGATCTTTCTCTTTTCTTCTTCAAGATCACAAACATTCATTAGATTTATTTTGTGTTGTTGTATTAATTGGATCAAGTGTGTAGATTGTATATTAGTGTGATTTGGATTGTGTGTCAATCCAAGAGTGTAGATCTTGTGAGTGTTTGAAGACTTAGTGAAGTCTTAGATTGGTTCTAGCTAAGATTAGGACTCGACATCTAGCTTAGTGTCGGAAAAGAAAGTAAGCGACGTGTAAACGGTTTTCTCCGCCTAAAGGGAGCTTGTTGACATAGTGAAATCTCGAGTGGAGTGCTCGGGGAGTAGAGTAGGAACGAAGAGGTGCTTCGTTGCCGAACCACTATAAATCTCGGTGTCTTGGTTTGATCATTTCTTTCTTTATAATCTTTACTTTACGTCATTATTAGATAGTTTAGTTGTGATTCTTATTGTTGGGTTGATTGGACAAACATCTCGAATCAAATCTATTTTCATAAGCAAAAGTTTTTAAAACAGCTAATTTAACCGGTAAAACTATTCAACCCCCCTTCTAGTTTCTACAATTGGTATCAGGAGCAAGGTCACTCAAGATTTTTAAAATATATTGTATTTTAAAGCTTGGATCGATTTATGGATTCCGACAAATATCTAGAAGGGCAATCTATGCAAAGACCACCACTTTTTGAAAGCGATAGTTTTATTTATTGGAAAAATAGATTCGAGACGTATGTTAAATCAAAAGATCTAGATCTTTGGCATGTTATTACCGATGGTGATTTTCAACCTATTATTTAAAATCCGAAAACCGAACTTGATGAGGTTGTCCCTTTTGAAAAACAAACGGATGATCTTAAGAAAAGGCTTGCAAAAAATAATAAAGCCAAAATGGTTATTTACAATGCTTTGTCTAGAAAAGAATATGAACGAATTTTCATGTGTAATACGGCAAAAGAAATTTGGAAAACCTTGTTAATCACCCATCAAGGTAATAGTCAGGTTCAATGATAATAAGAATCGACCTTTGTCCAAACATTATGACAATTCGTCATTTCCGAGACGAATTCTATAGATAATCTTTTGCTAGACTTTAATATTTATTACTAGGTCTTAAATGCTCTTGATGAAGGTTAATTTAGTAAGAACTACGTAAGGGAAGTTTCTTAGGGCTATACATCCTATATGGTGAGCATAGGTCACGGCAATTGAGAATCAAAAGACTTGACTATCACTATCTCTTGATGAGCTCATTGAAACCAAGTCCACGAGGATGGGAAATTCCATCAGAAAGATTTTTTGAAATAGTCATAAGCAAAAGTTGAAAGAAATCTCTTGCATTAAAGGTAGAACAGAATCTAGTGATTGAAGAGTGTTCGACTTCCGGTTGTGTAAGACGAAGAGTTATGCCATGGCGGTAAAAGACTTCATGGAAATTCTTTAAGAGAAGAGGTTGATTCGTGAGACAACCTTGGAACCGGCAAAAAAATAGATTGTTCCAAAGTAAAGCCGTGTTGACAAGACCTGTAAAAAATGATAGAAAATGTTTTAGATGCGGTGACCCGAGAATCATCTATTTTGGAGATGTCAAATACCACCGAAAGACAAGTAACCCAAAGAGCCATTTGTCGGATGGTTCTTGGAAGTGATAACGGTGATGAAGATGATGAGAAGGTCAAAGATGAAACGTGTCTTGTAGCTCATGCATCAAGTGAGGTATGTTCCGAATCCTCTTACTTTAGTGATGAAAACTCATCAAAATGTGACATAGCTTTAGGCACTGATATGATAAATTATGTAAAATGAGTCTAAAGATAATCACTAAAAATAAAAGACTAAAAGCCACTAGAAATAACTTAGAAAATGAGCTTAGAGAACTAAAAGATAAATTATCTATATTCGAGAAAAACAAGGGAGTTGATCTCGAATGTGCAATGTGTCATGTACTCAAAATTGAGAATGAAATACTCAAAGATGAATCACACTAGATTAAATAAATTTGAAAAGAGTACACACTGATTGAATGAAATGCTAAGAAATCAAAAATCCTCCGGTGATAAATTAAGTTTAGGATTTAATTCATTTGAAGCATCATCTAGTGGAACAAAGGAAATAAAATTTGTAAAAACTCAGAAAAAGGCGTCCTCTGATGGAGGTCCCTTAAATAGGGACGGCCCCATAAACATGGGCGCCTCCTAATGTTCAGCGGCCCCCAAGTAAATAAGGGTCGCCACCTGAGACACACAATTTCTGAGAAAAGTGTTTCTTTTCAAAAATCCATTTTGGGTCCTAGACAAAACACATAATTGTAAACAAAGTTAAAGTTCCGGTAGCTAGTGACAATGAAGTCAAACAATTTTATAAACCATTGTCAAAACCCGGAGTTGGATTTTCAAAACAAAACTTTAGATCAAAAACTCCACCTCCTAGAAGAGTCAATAATAATTATTCTCGTCCTAAAACACCGAACATGAAGACATGTTGGTCATCTTAAACCAAGCTCATGCTTTCATGTAACTTGGAACAACTTTCCACGACAAAGTTACATGCCATGGGAAATGTATCTTCCATTCTCACATCCCAACCAATTGCTTCAAATGCAAGGGATGTTTGACACTAACAACTTTGGACCCATGAGATATTAGGGACCAAATATTTGAGTTTATTATCTTATTAAATGATATGCTTTGGAGTCGACTTGGAACCCAATGAATGGATCAAGGATAGTGGATGCTCCAAACATATAACGGGTAACCGAAACGATACGCTCTTCTCCACTTACAAGGCATACAATAGAGGTAATGTCGTTTTTGGTAGTAATCTTCGTGGTAACATCATTGGCAAAGGTTACGATTTCTATGTACACGCTCAAAATTAGATAAATTAGAACATTGGTGATAACTTAGGATTAACTTGCTTAGTTATAGGAATATATGTGACAATAAGTGTAAGTAACTTTCTTTGAACATGATAGTGAAATCACTAAGGACGGTAAAGTCATAGGTAGAGGTATTAGGAAGAAAGATTATATGTGTTGAAGTTAGGAATAAGCTATAGGATCAAATGTTTGTATACGCAACGAATTGATGAAAATTCCACTTTGTGGCTTAGGAGTTTAGGTCACGCAAAATATGCGTTCATTCAATTGTTAGCATTCTAAGGAATTAGTTAGTAACTTACCTAGGATTAAGTTTATCAACATTTTTGTGATGCTAGCAAAATTAGAAATAAGCTACACTATCACAAAGCTAAGAATTTAGTCTAAAGACTCGTTGCTTAGAATTCTCCACATGGATCTTTTTGAGTTCCATCCGCCGTACGGTAGTTTAGAGGAAACCTTACACCCTAGTCATAGTAGATGACTACTCTAGGTATACTTGGACTAGATTCCTTAAGGATAAAAACCGAAGCCTTCGATCAATTCGAAATATTTAGTAAGAAATCTAAAATCAACTAGGATGTACAATAGTGTCAATAAGAACCAATCACGGTAGAGAATTTGATAATGAAGTGCAATTTGGAGAATTTTGTGATGCCAACGGTATTACTCATAACTTCTCGGCTCCACGCACTCCTCAATCAAATGGGCTCCCCCCCCCCCGCCCTCACCCCCCCCCCCCCCCCCCCCCCCCCCCCCCACTGGTTGTAATGAAAAATATGACACTTCCCCAGATATGAGTAGAAATACTATGTTTGATCGAACAATCATTTACCCTCAAAAGTTTTGGTGTATTGCCGGTAGATTTCTTCCCATATATACTTAACGTATTCTAATTAGAGCCATCCTAGGAAAAAACCTTTATGAAATCTTGAGAGTAGGAATACTACTATTGTTTAGTTTGAGTGTTTGGAAGTAAGTGCTTCATCTTAAACACCAAAGATTACCTTAACAAGTTCGACCCAAAATTCTTGCGAATGTGTCTTTCTAGGTTTCTTACCAAAATAGTAATGCCTAATATCATGATTATTAAACACTCATAGGAAATCGAAAGAATCATATATAAAGTGACATTCGACTGAAACTCCTCCACCTTTAAGACATCACCCTCTGGTGGATGATGAACCTAGATGTAGTTGAAGCTATTGGGAAATCAAAAAGAAAAATCTAGAAAACCAACTCGTTTGAGGATGAAAATCAGAGATTGATGAAGTAGTTAATATTAGGAATCTAGGTAAACCATCCTTAGAAAAATGTCATAGGAAACATTACCTAAAGAACCCCTTTAGATCACAAGCCCAAAACAAAGCAACTTTTATTGCTTTCATTTCTACCTATGAACCTAAGAATGTAAATGAAGCCACGGGAGTACTAAAAGTTGGATAGTCGAATGCAAGAAGAAATAATCAATTCATTGCTAAAACGATGTTTGGGTGTTTGTTCCACAACTAAGAATATGACAATTTAGGAACTAAATATGGTGTTTAGAAAATATGTTAGACGACAAATGGTGTTGTGTCTAGAAACTAGGCTAGATTAGGCGCTCAACGGCTTCTACAAACAAGAGGGCATCGATTATGATGAAACTTATGCTCCGGTTGCTAGACTTGAGTCGATTAGAATATTATTAGCTTATGCTTGCGCCTTAGATTTTAAATTATTCCAAATGGATGTAAAAAGTGCATTCCTGAACGGATTTATCAATGAGGAGGTATACGTGGCACCAAACCTTGGGAATTACATTGATTTCGAAAAACGGATCATGTTTATAAATTTAAAATGCTTTATACTGGTCTTAAACAAGCACCAAAGCTTGTATGTAGATTAAAAGCTTTTTTGATTAAACATGAATATAAAATGGGTATGGTAGATAACTCTCTTTTTTACGCTAAGAAGAAAAGTTTCAAATCTCATCATTTTAAATATATGTCGAACGGACGATTATATTTGCGTTCGACTGGTCAAGACATGTGTGATGATTTTGCCATAAATCTATTGCATGACGAGTTCCGAAATGGCAAGATGGGTGAAGACTTTAAACTTATTCATGGGATTACAAATTAAACTTGGAAGTTGGTTTTTCTTTACTAATCTAAGTATATTATAGAAATGCTTAGAAAACATTTGGTCTCAGTAGATTCTAAACCAATGAAAAACCCTCAATGTCCTACCGTATTTTAACTCACGATAAGATGAGAGTGTGAGTCGGTAGATTAGTATCACAGTATCATGGCATGATAGGTAGGTTTACTTAGACCTAACGGCAAGTAGGCCCGATATCATGTTTTAGTTGTCTGTCTTTGTGCCGACTTCCAAGAGGCTTCTAAAAACCTCTTACCTAGAATCGGTGTAAACGCATTCATCCGATACATTAAAGGCACTATGCACTTAGGATTATGGTATCCTAAAGGGGACCGACATAGATAAACCGTGTATATGCCGAAATCTGATACACGCAGGACGAGATATGGGCCAAACAGAGCACCAAGCGGTATTTGTTCGTTGTGGATGTTGTTTGACATCTTGGTTCTCGAAGGAAACAAAACCGCTCTTGCTTATCCACTACCGAAGCGCCGAATAACGTTAAGCGCGAAGGAATGTCAACAAGCTTCTATAGATGAAACAAGCTCTCATCGCTACGATGTACGACTCGAAGAAGTTACATAATGCTGCGACAATGAAGGCAACGATTGGACCTTAGCAAAACCCGGATGCATCACTCTCGTACCATACACATCGAATTCGGGCACCACTTTCTCCGTGATATGTTCTAATAAGGAATATATCTATCATTTTGAAAATTAGTACCGTCGTCGACAACATTGCCGACATTCTAACTAAACCCCTTAAACGTGAATCTGTAAAACTATCCTAGTCTTGGTTTAAGAATGATGGAACCCACTTTCATAAGCATATGAGTTCGCATCTCTTTCTTTGTCTTATTCTAGTCCGTGTCGTGACCGAACTTAAATACTTCATCCGAAATATCTTTAAACACATTTAATATTGCGAAATCTAGTTAAATTGTCATCATTCCTTAGTCAAATTTTTTATCAAACAAAGTTAGAAAAATCGCTTGCCTTCGCGGCGCCCCTTTATATATCATGGGACCGCCAGAGAGATTATGGGACCGACCATAAGAGAAAACAAAATATGTAAAACTGAAACCAAATTTCTCAATTACATAAAACAAACACTCGCTTTCCAGCGGGCCATTGACGAACACAACCAAAATCCCACCAAAACCTCAATATTCGTACCATTACAACTTCAAATTAAAGATCAAATCAACATCAATAATCATTACTAACATCTCTAAGATCATCAATTGTAAGTCATTTGTTAAACCATTTTCTATCATTTTGTGTCTAGGGTTTCATGATGAAAAGCCCAAAAACCAAAAAAAAAGAAAATTAAATTGGGTATTTTTCATTTTTATTTCAAATTTGTTCAATTAAAACCAACTAGGTTACAATGTAAAACTATAAAATGCTTCCCGTAGATATAGGATTTGGCAAAACATTGTATAGGGTTTGTCAAAAAATTATTTCTTTTTAACCAAACCCCAATTCATTTACAAAAATCACTTCAACGGTAGGAACACAATAAAATGATTGGTTTGCATTGTTAATACAACCCAAAAAACGTTTTCAAAAACACTTTACCACTATTGTACATCACAATTTCGAGATACATAACTTTTCATATGTATTTTTTGACTTGTTGGTTGAGCCAAAAATCAATACGGAGCGTTTGGGATTAACTCTCTAGGATTTTATATTTAGGTCGAGTAATGCGAGCTCAATTTGTTGCATATTTAGCACACACTAGCTCATCTGTTGCTTAACTCATTTCTTTTAAACCATGTTGATTTATAACTTTCGTTATTAGGAATATGCCCTAGCAAATATGACGAGGACTATAAAGACACGTTCATATAATCCCAAGTGTTCACATGTATATAGCCATAAAAACCATCCTTAAAACGAATATTCAAAAACCTTGAAAAACGAATTATTCATGAGGGTCGGGTGGTTTATGATGATTTCATAAATCTAAATTATGTTCGGTCTTTGTTTGTCTAAATCGACTTTTGAGTGTTCTCATTGACTCATATGAATCTAAATTGTGTCCTCGTTTTATTCTTGAGTTCTATAGTCAATTTCGTCTCTCCTATAATGATGATGGGGAAAATTTTTGTTGAATTCATGTTCCAAGATCAATACTACTCTTTCTCTCTTGAAGAGTTAAGCTGTAATTTAGGGGTTACTTATGCTCAGAAGGGGCATGTGTGTTCACCGACAAGTGGGCACTCTTTAATTTAGCCAATGTCTTCTCGTAGATGGTCCTACCAAACATTTCTTCCTATCTTTGGATGATATCATTATATGTCTGTGTCGTACCGTGAAGGTCTGTCACTCGTGTTTGTCACTAAAAAGAAATTGATGTATTTGAATATCATGTTCTTACTCGTGAAATTGAACCCAACTTTCAAAGACATTGGAAACATTCTAGGGAAAATGTTTTGGGAGTGGGGGCGAAATTTAGGGGATCATGTTCCGCTGTCTATGCTCATGATTTACATGCATTGAGAATTCTATTCTGAAACTTCTTTTAGACTACTTTATGGCTAAGAGAATGGAATGGGTATCTAGACAATCAAACCTCATTTTCCTTATGTTAGTTCTAGACCATAAAATTCTCACCCTTATCCACTTAATGAAAATTCCTGAATTACAAAATCCTTCCTATGTCTTGTACGATCGTGTCATGGAACCTCTTTCCTATTCTCCAAGAGGCGAAAGCCTAGAAGGGACCGTGGAACGAGAAAAGGTCGTACCTCTACTTCTTTAACTCCCGCCTTCGGTGAACCATCTTCATCTCATCCCACAAATGATGATGAAGTGTGATCACATTGAATGTTACCTCGCATGCAATTGTACTCCTTCCCCGTTAGTTATGTCAAATCCCTTACCATGCTATGTTCCATCAAGTCTTTCAAAATTCCACCTAATTATTGATCCTATCTTGAACCATTCTACACCCGCCAAACCGAAATCATCAACCGTCAAGTCCAAATACGAGATGAGCATCATGGTGGAGTAAGGTCAATTGGAAAAAGTCTTCAAAGATTGTGGAGGAACTTGAAGAAGTGAGATATGAGGAAATCTCTTTAAGACATTATTATCATATGTATTATTTACTAATCTATTATGATTATGTGTCTTGGGACTTTTGCTACTTGTTAGTAAACTAAGTACTTAGTATGGGCAACCTAGCTTCGCCATGATGATCTTTCAATTTTTTTCCGTCCTTAAACTAATGTATTGCATGCACCTTGATAACTTTAGTTATGCTTAATATATCTATCATGTTTATGAACATGTCATATTTTGTTTGCTCTTTTGAATTGAACCTAGAATGCATTGTACTGCATGTTTGTATTGATATGCTTAAATGATTTTCGCGCTTGATTAATAATAGGATTTGTAGGAAATATGTTAATCTAAGCATTTTAGAATTTCTGGAAATTAATTTTTAAGTTCTTGAAAACGGCCCTTAAACACTAGGCGCCCCTTCTTTGTAATAAGGACAACAGTCCTTTAAGGGACCGCCAACAGAAGGTCACGGATTCTCCACTGTGACCTCCTGATTTTCTGTGCAGTTGACCACTATCTCATCTAGGCCTAGCTAATTTCTGCTTTTTGATAAACATACTTTGGAATCAAAATTTTCTAACCTCATGCTTTACTACTTCTAATCTATCTCTTCCACATTAAATTATGACAATCATTCTTCACTCATTTCATCCTTCTTACCTCAATCTACCATGACTTTCCACCAATGCCTCCTCATTAATCCTTCCATGATAAATAGAATCACCAAAATCCCTCATAGATAATTATTTGTCAATATTTCTAGTGATGAAGAAGTGACAACTACACCCTCTCCCATTACCACTTCTTCTTCTCCAAGTGCTCATAATGCACCATCAAAAACCACATCTACAAAAGAAACCACCTCAAGTCATGAAAACACTTCATCCCTTTTTTCAATCTAAGCTACAATTTTTTGCGAATCACAACTTCCTTCATTATGAACACTACTCTCCTCTAAACTCTAAATCCTTTTTCTACTAATCATAAATTGGATGTTCCTTCCAAAGACCTTATTCCTCACACCCTATCCTAACATCTCCCCATTGGATATCACCTCCCCTCCATTATCACCAATCACACCTCTTGAAATTCTATCAAGTCCTCCTTCACCTTCAACCTCATTTTCATGGGACATCCTCTTTAATGCAATATCTTGACTATCATTGGTCGATCAACTTAGTTTCCATACGTTTGTTGTTCTCACAACCGTAACCTCTACTTGAACCTTCGAGATGGAATATGAACAATTAGGTATTGCTCATCTTGATACCTTTATAAACAATCTGCACTCACAAACTCATCTTTCCACCTCCATCCTCTAAATTTCCTCTCTTCTAAAAGACCTATTAATGAAAAAACCTAAACCATTTTGTCTCAAAATCATGCCTATGAACTCTTCTAGGTTAAATGTTTTAGGCTATGCTACCCATGCTATAATTATCTTATGTTAGGTATAGTTTTGTTTGATGTTAATTTTATGATTATGTATGCTTGTTAATTTCTCATATATTGGACTTGTGTCTTTTATGGTTTATTTATGTATTTCAATGAACTTTAGTTATGCTTCTAAATGTGTGGATTTGAATCTTTAAGATATTTGTCGATGCTAAGTTTGCTTGCATTTTGTACCGTCTAATCTTGTTTTGTAACAAAAAACAAATTATCGACTAAGGATTGATCCTTGGGCGCCGAACACAAGGGACTTACTTCAAAGGCGGGAGTCTTTTAATCGTCGGACTTCTTTCTCTATAATCAACTCGTACGATCAAACCTTTTTGGATTCGACAAAAACGGGGAGGAAGTAGAATATTTAAACTCTTAATAAATTTTTATAAACCTTTTAAATTTCTTATACAATGATGTTGCTGAGACTTGTTGGGTTGATGATTTTGCTTCGTGAGTTGCATACGCTTTTATCTTCCGCTACGCTTATTTACTATGACCATATTTAGTGTATTTATTTATCCCGCAATCAGGGATTTCAGCATCAGCGTACGAACAGCACATTGAGAATTGACATACTATTTTTGTTCGAAATTTGGTTGTTGCTGGTCAGGTTCGAGTTCTTCTTGTTCCTTCACGTTATCATTATGCGAACATTTTCACTAAGGATTGCCTTCCGCATTGTTTGAAGAGTTTCGTACCAGTTTGAGGGTTCGGTGTTCTCCCGCTCTAACTGCGGGGGAGTGTTAGCCCGTATTAGTGTATGTATTTGTAATCATATCTTTGATGAATGAGTATGAACATTCCATACTTACGAGTTTACCGGGAAACTTGAAAGTTATAAAAGTTCATAAAAGTGAATCTATTATGTTTATTTATGATTATTAACATTGTTTTAATGACTTATGAGCATATCGTTAGTCGTTAAGACGTTTTCTTAAGATCGTACGCGAAAAGCACACTTCTTGACTAGGGTTCCCAAAATAGGAAGTTATGCATAAAATGACCCAAATAATTTATAATTGAAAATTAATGAAATTGAAATATGACATAAATGGTACGCAACACTAACGATTGTTAGCTTGGATTTTTGATGGTTGTCACAACAACCATCCTAAATTCTTCCTTAAACATGTTTTACATACCATACGTATACAATAATACTTGATGCAAAATATATGACTGGATTGGGTTATAAATGTATTTTCATTGGTATAATTTTCATCAAATATTATATAACACAAACAAAAATATTTAAAGTTAAAGTTAAAAAAATATATTAAAAAGTCAAACTACGAGACAAAAATTTAAATTTTTTGTTTTATAAGGCATGATATATAAGCCCGGTATATTTAGTATATATTTAACAAGCAAGATTACCCGCGCGTTGCGGCGGGCGTTAATTTTTCGCGTGTTGTTGTGGGGCATTAATTTTTTTTTTCGGCTTTATTTTTTCGGTCTCATGTTTAATAGTTTGTTTTGTTCTTATATTAAATGACAATCGCGCGTTTTTTTTTTTGGCCCAGGCCGATAGAAAGCCGTAAATAGTTAAAAATGAGAGTATGTCCCGTAAATTTTTTTTTCTTATTTTTGGCCAAAGAAGGGGAGCGGGATTATAAAGTTTTTTTTTTTGGGTACGCAGTGAACAGTAATCGAGCTAGTGGGTAGTTAAAATTTGAGAGTACGTCCTGTAAATTTTTTTCTTTATATTTTTGGCCAAGAAGGGGGAGAGTGATTATAAGTTTTTTTTTTTTTGCCGTGTGAACAGTAACCGAGTCCCAAGTGGTCCGTGTGTGATCTGTTCATTTTTACTGTAGCACCTAGTCCAAAAACGACGTTGTAGTATGTCACTTTTGAAAAAATAAATACTTTCTGTTATTTTTTGGTCAAAGAAAGGGTGAGCGGGATTATTGAAAGTTTTTTTTTTTTTTTTTTGGACCGAATGAACACGTAACCGAGGCCCAGTTTTGAGTTTGTTGTTTGTTTATTGGGGCAAAGTATGTTGGGCGAATGTTGCGGGTAGTTTTGTTTTTTGATCTTGAGTAAATCAGTTACTTTTGTAAATTTTTTCTTTATTTTGTGTTTTGAGCATTTTTTTTTCATATTATTTTGTGCTGGGGTTATTTTTTCGCGGGTTCGTCATGTTTTATAGTTTGTTATTTGTTCTTATTATTAAATGATGAATAATCGCTGCTTGTTTTTTTTTTTTGGCCCAGCCGATTGAAAGCCGTAAATAGTTGTAAAAAATGTAGAGTACGGTCCGTAATTGTTTTGTTGTTGTCTTTAATTTTTTTTTTCTTATTTTTGGCAAAAGAAGGGGAGGGGAATTATAATATTTTTTTTTCGATGAACAGTAACCGAGCCCATTGGGCCGGTACTGTTCATTTTACTGTAGCACATAGTCCAAAACGACGTAGTATCACTTTTGAAATGTGTATTACCATAATATGAAACCTTGTTCTCAATGAAACACACAATTATAAAAATAAAGATAATAATAATAATCATTACTAATTGAATTTCTTTATTTTTTGCAAGATAACAATTTTAATCTATACTATATTATAAAGCATTTAGGACATTTTATTTTTAAAAAGACTTAAAAATTCAGACTTTTAAATTTACTTATTATGGAAATATAAAATGTGCAATCTTGACTATCCATCTCATTTTAGGAAACCACATCTTAGAGCATTTTAGAGAACCACATTTTAGAGTGACATGTGTCACTTCTTAATTAAAAATCACGTTTATTTTTAAATTGAAATACCTTTTTATTTATTTATTTTTTTATGATCTAATTTCATTATATTTTTTAAAATTTTGTGCTCTTTAATTTAACATCCATTTTGATATACTTTTATTATTTTTTAGTTTTTTTCGTTTTTAATGTCTCAAAAACGCTGCTTTACGCGATTACAATGCTAGTCTTAACTAATTCATTAATAAGTTCAAAAAAAATCATTAATATTTCTATATAAGTTAATAGTGATAGTGATTTCAAGTAACGAAAAGTAGACAATTAGTTTGAAACGGGAAAAGTAATAGTTTAGGGTGCG
>BQNB010012082.1:46956-79983 GCA_026074375.1 Tanacetum coccineum
GATTTATTTCTGAACCAGACATTCATGTGATGTTGTCTAATTCAGTGGGAGCTAAAAGGTTTATTATCTTGTTAGTAACCCATATTATTTATCGTTTGTCTTGAGATAATATATAATTTTCTAACCATAGACACTCATGGTTTTAAGGATAGTTGTACACTATTTATTATTAAACAATGTGGTTATATATCTACTTGTAATGCTAATATCTATGACACTATCAAATTATCCACATAAACAAACGAACGTCGTGTTGTTTGACTACATGTATGATGTTGTGCCATGCACAAGTGGGAGAAATCTTTATTGTGTGCAAGGAACAACACATGACACTTACAATATGATTAAATGTTTCTCTTGACCGTAAGGTAAGAGAAAATAAGTTGAGATATGAAATAAAGACTACTTCAAGTAAAATATTTATGTGTTTTTGGAATGTCCAAAATAATGAAGTAATCTTGATTTAAAAACTACTTCAAGTAAAATGTTTATTGCCTCTTGGAATGTCCCAAATAATGAAGTTTTCTTGTTTAACTTGAAATTACTATTGAAGCCAAGAGTTGGCGTTCAGAATTACTTTAGTAAATATGTTTATGTTTAATGTAAATTAATAAACATGAAGTCCTTTAATTGTTGAAAGACTTATAACATAAAGTAAGTTATATCTTCTGGCTATGACATGAACAAAAGTATTTGAATTGTTCAAAGGCAAAATAATGTATAGTTAATATGTTATATCTTTTGTAAAGATATGAACATAGTGTTCTTGAACTAGTTAAAACTGTATACATTAATGCATGCAAATAGGTTTTTTAAATGCTATACATTCAATTTGGTTTGACACAATTGATAAGTATGTAACCTAAAGAGTATTAAGTTATTTAGAGAATTGTGGTAAAGTCTCACAATTAAATTACTCATAGAATACCATATTTTTATAGTATGTCTAGAGTGTTGAATTAAATTCTTTAGAATTATTTGTTTTTGATAACTTAAAACTTTACCTCTAAATCTGTCAATGTTTGAAAATTGAGTATGTCTAGAATATACTCAATAAGACTCCAACCTAGAATACTCAATAAGACTCCAACCTAGAAGGTTTAATAAGACACCATCATGATTATGGAATGTGATGACTCACATTAAGTCTTAAGAAATTGAAGTTCTGAATTTGTTAAAAGTCTTATGAAGAATGACATTAACAAACTAAACTCAGAAACTGTCAATGTATCTTGTAATGTCCCTCTACATGCTAAGTAATTATAGAAGAGTCTTTAATTACAAAAAGCAAGTGGGAGCATTTTTTAGATCTGAAAGAGATAAAAATACAAAATACATAACCTTCTAAACACACTAGTGAATATCATATCGAGGCTTTAAATGTTAAACCTCATAATGATATAATTTTCGTTCATAGATCCGCAAGGATACCTCAAATACTTGATTGATAAATGTTATATCAATATTGAGGAATATGAGTCACAGGATCATGGTGAACCTGTTAATCATTAAAATGCATTGAATTTTGAATTTGGTATCATGGTAAAACCATTAAGATGCATTGTTGAATTTTGAATTTGATTAATGACTCAAACTATGAATGTTAAGATGCTGTCCATAAAGATAATCAATTTTGGAACTTAGTTTATCTTTAACTTAACGGTTAGACTGTGAAGTTAATATGAGTTTCTTCAAAAGAAAGGAAAAAACTCAAGTGGTTTTGTTTCTTTGTTTTAAACTCATAAAGACAATGTTGTACACATATTTAATGCATGCATTATGATAGGATCTTTAATCATATGCAAGCAATTGTTTTTTGATTAAATATTTTTTCTATGCGCATTAATTATATAAAGATGGTTGATTGTCATACTAGTGTTCATATTGATGAAATATGACAATGGAATGTCAAAACTATTCCTTGAATGATTACTATTGCGAGGACGGTTAGTAATCAAAGGAGGTTATGAATTCATTAAATCTTTATGAAGTGTACAAGCGGCAAGAATCCAAGTATGGATTATTGCAAGCATCTAGGAGAATAATCTTATGTTTATTGTTAAATAAAGATAACTCCTGAGTATTTCTAAAAGCTAGTGGGAGTATTATGTTCAGGTTTCTTTCACCTGAAAGATTTAAGAAATAAAACATACAACCTTGAAATATATGTTTATTGCTATGAACATATGCGGTATATAAATCTAACACAATTTGACATACCATTTAGAAAGTCTCAATGGATACATATCTTTTGATAAGATGGAACATGAATGAAATCTTAAGTTGGACTAAAGGATTCATTATGTACATCATATTGTGTAGAGAAATTATTGTATCATGCATGAATGCAAGATGATTTGACAACATTGGTATTTAATCGAAAGTTATTAGATAATCATTGAATTGAATATTTTAATAGAATATGTTTGGATTTGGAAATCTTCTTAGATTATGGATTTGTCCATAGTAATGAAAATCTAAGGATATATATTGCAACAATTTGTTGTGCAATTAACCAATGAACTTGGAGTTCATGAGGTGCCAAACATTGTTAAGAGAATATTCATTGTTTACGGATTTTAAAAGCATGGAGTTGTTTGTGTACACAGATGCTAAATCGAATTGAGATGACACTCAATACTAGTCATGGTATGATTTAATTTTTGATGATGAGCATGTAAACTAGTTGTGCATAACTTAGAGCATAGTTGCATTATACGTTAAAGAATAAGAATACTTTACACTTTTGGAAGTTGCGAAAGATGTTTAATTGGTCAATAATTGAATGTCAACACCTTAAAAAAATAAATAATAATAAAAAAATAAAAAAATAAATATAATGAGATGAAAAAAAAAAATATGATATAATAAATAAAAAAAAAATAAAAAATAAAAAATAAAAAAATATTATAATTGAAATAAATAAATAAATAAAAAAAAAAATAAAAAATAAATTTTAATTAGATTACAAAAAAAATAAAAAAATAAATAAATAATAAATAATATAATATTATAAAAAATTATTTAAAATTATTAAAAAAGATTAAATTAAAATAAAAATAAATATTTAAAATAAAAAAAATAAAAAATGTATAAAAAAAAATAAAAAATTTTAATAAACAAAAAAATAAATTAATAATAATATAAATTATATAAAAAAAATATAATAAATTAAAAATATATAAATTTAATAAAAAAAATATAAAAAAGAAAATTAAAATGTATAAAATTAAAAAAAAAAAAAAAAAAATATAAATGAAAAATAAAAATTCAATAATAAAAAAAAAAAAATTAATAAAACTTAATAAATATAAAAAAAAAAAAAAATAAATTAAAAAAAAAAAAAATATAAGAAATAAAAGAAAAAAGAAAAATAAATAAAAATAATAAAAAAATAAATAAAAAAAAAAAAATAAATATAAATAATAAATATATAAAATTAAAAATATAAATGATAAAAAAATAAAATAAATATAAAAAAATAAATAAAAAAAGAAAATATAAAAGAATATGCAAAATTGAAAAAATAATAAAAAAAATAAAAAAAAAAATATAAAAATATAAAAAATAAATAAAATAAAATAAATTAAACAATTATACATAAAATAAAAAAAAATAAAATATATAAAAAAAAAAAAAAAAAAAATTATTTAATGAAAATAATAAAATTTAAATAAAAAAAAATTAAAAAAATAAAAAAGATTAAAAAATAAAAAAAATAAATAAATAATAATAATAAAATTATAAAAAATAAAAAATAATATAATAAAAAAGAAAATTATAAAATATATTGTACATAAATTACTAAAAACTAAAAAATAAAAAAATTATAAAATTAAATTATAAAAAATAATAAAAAATATTAAAAAAAAAAAAATATAAAAAAAATGTATATAAAAAATAAAAATATAATAAATATAAATAATATGAAATTTGATTAATCAAAATGAAAAAAAATATTAAGATAATAAAAATAAAATATAAAATAAAATGAAATTAAATAAAAAAAAATAAAATAATAAAATGTAAAAAAAAAAAAAAAAAATAAATATAAAATATAAAATAAAAAAAAAAATAAAATAAAAAAATAAAAAATTCCACACCTTAAAAAAATTAAATTTTGAATAATAAAAAGAATCAAAATAAACAATAAAAAAAAATAAATAAAAAATATTATATAAAAAAATAAATTAAAAAAAAAAAAAAACTGGGAATTAAAATTAATAAAATAAAAAAAAATAAAAAAAAATAAAAAAAATAAATAATTAAACAAAATAAAAAAAATAATAAAAAAAAAAATTATTTATAAAATAATAATAAAAAATAATAAATAAAAATTAAAAATAATAAATAAAAAATGAATAAATTATTAAAAATAAATTAAAATAAAGAAATTAAAATATTATTAAAATAAATAAAAAAAAAAATAAAATAAAATTAAAAATAAAATATAAAAAAAAAAAAATAAAAAAAAAAAAAAAATATCAAAATTTTAAAATAAATAAATAAATTATAATAAAAAAAATTTATAAAAAAAAAAAATAACTTAAAGTAATTATAAAAAAATAATAATAAAAAAATAATACATAATGAATAAAATAAAATAAATTAAATAAAAAAAATAAAATAATAAAAAAAATATAATAATAAAAATAAAAATAAAATTAAAATATAAAATTAAAATTGAATGAAAAATAAAAAAAAAATAAAAAAAATATATATATATAATAAAAAAATATATAAAAAAAAATAAATATTAATAATAGAAATTATAAAAAAAAAAAAATTTTTTTTTAAAAATAAAAAAAAAATAAAAAAAAAATAAAATAATGTAAATAATAAAAATATAAAAATTAAAATTAAAATAAAAAAAGAATTAAAAATTATAATAAAAAAAATGAAAATAAAAAATAAATAAATAATATAGAAAAAAATATAAATTATAAAAAAAATAAAATAAAAAAAATAAAAATTAAAAAAAATAAAAAAAAATAAAAAAAATAAAAAAAAAAAATTATAAAATTATTCAAAAATTAATTAATAATTTAAAAAAAAAAAAAAAATATAAAATAAAAAAAAAAAAAATAAAAATAAAAAAAAAAAAAATAAATACTAAAATAGTAAAAAAAAAATAATTTTATAAATAAAAAATTATAAAAAAAAAAAAAAAAATTATAAGTATAATTAATAAAATTAAAAAAATGAAAAATATTAAAAAAACAAAATATTAAAAAAAAAAAAATAAAAAAATAAAATTATAAAAATTAAAAAAATAATAAATTAAAATAAAATAAAAAAAAATTAAATAATAAAAAATATAAAATAATATTAAAAAAAAAAATGAAAATAAAAATTTATAATAATAAAAAAAATAAAATATAAAATTAATATTAAAAAAAAAAAAAATAAAAAAAAAAAAATTATAAAAAAAAAAAAAAAAAAATTAAAAAAAAAAAAATAAAAATAAAAAAAAAAAAAAAAAAAAATAAAAAAATATTAAAAAAGAAAAAACAAAAGGAAAATTATAATAAAAAAATTAAAAATAGAGAAAATAAAAAAAAAAAATATTAATCAAAAAAAAATAAGTAAAAATAAATTTAATCAAAAATAAAAAATAAAAAAAAAAAATTAAAAATTAAATAAATATAAATAAAAAATAAATAAAAAAGAAAAAAAAAAAAAAAAAATTAACAAAAAATAAAAAAAAAAATATAAAAAAATAAAATAAATATAATATTAAAAAAATAAAAGTTAAAAATAAAAAACTTATATAAAAAAAAGATATAAAAATTAAAATAAATATAAAAAAAAAAAAATAAAATAATAATAAAATAATATAAAATATAATAATAAAAAATAAATAATTATAATAAAATAAAAAAAAAATTAAAAAATAAAAAAAAAAAAAAAAAAAATATAAAAAAATAAATAAAAAAAAAAATAAAAAAAAAGAAAAAAAAATAAAGAAAAAATAAAATAAAAATATTAAAAAAATAAAATAAAAAAAAAAATAAAAAAATAAAAAAAAAAAAAAAAAAAAAAAAAAATAAAATCAATAATAAAAAATTAAAAAATAAAAAAAAAAAAAACAATAATAAATAAAAAATAAATATAAAATATCAAAAAAAAAAAAAAAATAAAATAATAAAAAATAAAATAAAATAAATAAATAAATTATAAAAAAAAAATTAAAAAAAAAAAAAAATAGAAATAAATAAAAAAAAAAAAAAAAAAAAAAAAAAAAAAAAAAAAAAATAATAATATCAAAAATAATAAAAAATATATAAAATAAATAAAATTTGAAAAAAAAAATAAGAAAAAATAAAAAAAATATTTAAAAAAATTAATAAATAAAAATTAAAAAATAAAAAAAAAAAAATAAAAATATAATTAAATAATAAAAAAAAAATATAAAATATAAAATATAATAAAAATAAATAATAAAAAAAAATATAAAAAAATTAAGAAAAAATAAAAAAACAATAAAAGAAAATAAAAAAAAAAAATAAAACAAAAAAAAAATTTTAAAAAAAAATAAAAGGGAAAAATAAAAGAAATAAAAAAAAAAAAATAAAAATAAAAAAAAAATCAAAATAATATTAATAAAATAATAAATAAATATAAAAAAAAATTAATAATTAGAAAAAATAAAAATTAAAAAAATAAAAAAAAATAAAAAAAATTTATAAAAAAAAATATAAATAAAAAAAAAATGAATTATAATACAAAAATATAAATAATTAATATAAAAAAAAATAAAAAAAAAATAGAATAAAATTAAGTAACATAATAAACAACCCGCGACACCCCACCCCACCCCCCACCCCCCCAACCGCACCCCCCCCCCCCACCCCCGCAGTCCCACTCCCCCCACACCCCCACACTACACCCCCCCCACCCCCCCCACCCCACCACCCCCCCCCCCAACCCTCCACACCCCTCACCAACCCCCCCCCACCCACCAACCACCACACCCTCCCCACCCCCACCCCCCAACCCCCCCAACCCCCAACACACCCACACCACCCACCCCACACAGACGCCCCCCCCCCCACACCCCACCGCCCCAACCCCTTTCCCCACCCCCCCCCCAACCAACACCCCCCCCCACCACCCCCCCCACCCACCACACACTCAACCACGACCACCCCAACCCCAACCCCCCCCCCCCCCACCCCCAACAACCCACCCCACCCCCCTCCCCGACCCCCACCCCCCCCCACCCAAACACACACCCCACCCCACACCCCCTCCCCCCACCCCCAACCCCACCACCCCACACCCCCACCCTCCCCCCCACCCACCAACCCACCCACCCCCCCCCCTCCACCCCCACACCCACCACCCCCCACCACCACCCCCCAACACACCCCTCCCCCCCCCCCCACAACCCAAACCCCCCCCCCCCCCCCCCCCCCACCACACGCCCCCCAAAACCCCCCCACCCCCCACCCCCCCCTCACCCCACCCCCCCCCAACACCCACTACCCGCCCCGAACAAGCAACCCAACAACCAAACCAACCCACACCCCCCCCACACCACACCCCGACCCCGCCCCCAAACCCGCCCCCACCACCGCCCCCCCACGACGCACCCCCCCCACCCCCCCCCCCCACCCCCCCCCCAAACCAGCACCACCCCCCTACAACCACCCACACCCCCCCAACCCAGACCCCACCAACCTCACCACACCCCCACCATAACCCACACCCCCCCCCCCCCCCAACCCCCCCTACCCTACCCCCACCCACCCCCCCCCCCACGCCACGCCAAACACCACACCCCCCACCCCATCCCCCCATCACATCCAATCCCCCCACCCCCCCCTACCACCCCCCCCCCCCGCACCCACCTCCCACCCCCCCACCCCCCCCACCCCACCCCCCACCCCCCCCCCCCACCCCACCCCTCCACCCCACCCCACCCCCCCCCACACCCCACCCCCCCCCCACCACCACCCCCCCCCCCCACCCCCCCCCCCCCCGCCCCTCCACACCCCACACAACAACACCACAGACACACCCCCCCCAATCCCGCCACCCACTCCAACCCCCCCACCCCCCCAACCATCCCACCAAACCAACCCCCACCCACACCCTCCCAACCACCTCACCCTCCCATCTGCTACCCAACCAGCACCCATATCCAACCCAACCCCAATGGGCGGTGCACACAACCACCCCCCCCCACACCCCCCCCCCCTCCACCCCAGCCCCCCCCACACCCCGCCACCAACCCCCCCAACCCCAACGCCAACCCCTCCACCCACCCCCCCCCCCAGCCCCACCCACACACAAACCCACACCCCTCCCCTACCTCAACACACCGACCCCACCCCGCCCACCACACACACCATTCCTCCCACCACCCCCTCACCCCACCCCCCCACCCCCACCACCATCACCCCCCCCCCACAACACACACCCCCCCCCCCCCCCAAACACCCCTCCCCCCACCCCCAGTCCCCACCCCGCCCCCCCCACCCAACCCACCACCACACCAACCCCCCACACCCCACCTACACCCACCCCCCCAACACACAAACACCCAAACCCCCCCCACCCCCCCCCCCCCGCACCCACCCCCCCCCCCCTATCCCCACCACCCCCCCCACACACAACAAACCCCCTCCCTCATGCACCACACTACCCAACCCAAGCCGCCCCTCCCACCCCCCCCGCCCCACCCACACACCCCCCCCCCCCCCAACCACCATCACACCCCCCCTCTGCCACCCCCCGCCCTCAGACCCGCACAATCCAACCGACGACCCCTACCACCCACAGCCACCCCCACCACCCAAACACCAACGCCACCACCACCACTCCCCAATACCTCCCCCAATACCCAACCGACCGCCTGACGCCCATACACACCCCCCACACCCATCCACCCACCCCAACCCCCCTCCCCTCCAACCCCAACCCCACAGCCCACACAACCCCCCCCACACAACGCCCGCCCCCCATACTTCCCACAACACCCCACCACCCCCAACCAACACTCCCCCCCCCCTCCCCACCCCCGCCACGAACCACCCCACCCCACACCCCCACCACCCCACCCCCACCCCCCACCCCAACCCCCCCAACGCACACCCCACAATACCCCACAACAACCCACAACAAACCCCCATCACGACCCAGCACCACCATCCCACACATCATCAGCCCCCCCCACGCACTCACCCCCAAACGACCCACCACCCCCCCCCACCAACCCCAACCCCCCCCCAGCAACAACACACCCCCCCCACCCACCCGCCCCCCCCACACCACCCATCCCCCCCCCCTCAACACACCCACCCCCCCCCCCCCACCCCCAACCCTCCCCCACCACCCCAAACCCTCCATCCACCCCGACCCCACCCCCACCTCCCCACCCTAACCAACCCCAGCCCACCCGTCCCCCCACCCCCATCACCCCACCCCCCCCCCCCCCCCACCCCACACCCCAATCACCCCCCCCCCCACACCCCAACACCACACGCACATCCACCCCCCCACCCCCCCCCACCACCCAACCCAACCCCCCCCCCCACCCAACAGCCCGCCAGCCACACCACCACCACCCATCCCACCTAACACCCACCCAATCCCCCCAAACCCATACCCCAACCGAAAACCACCACCACTAAACCGCCCCCCCTAACCCCACCCCCCCCCACCACCACCCCCCTCCACCCCCCAGCATAGCACCCCCCCTCCACCACCCCAACCCACACTAAACACCCCCACCCCCACCCACACACGCCCCCCCCACAACCCACCCCCCCCCCACCACATAACCCAACAAAACCCCCCCACCAACAACCCCAAACCCCCCCCTCCACCCCCACCCCCAACCCACCACACCCCACCACCACCCCCCCCCCCACACACCCACCCACACCCACCACCACCACACACCCCCCGCCCACCCCCAACCACCCCCCACCAAAACCCCCACCCCCCACCACATCACCCACCCCCCACCACCCCCCAACCCCCGAACCCCCCACACACCCCCCCACCCCCATCCCTCAACCCACCACCCCCCACAACACCCTCCCCACCCCCCCCCCACCATCAAACCCCCCCACCACCCAGACCAAAGCCCCCAACCACCCCCCACCCCCCCACCCACCCCTCACCACCCCACCCCCCGAACCCCCCACACCACCCCCAACCCACCCCCACCCCAACCCCCACCACACCCAGCACCCCCTACACCCCCCCCAAACAACACACCCCAACACCCCCCATCACCCACCCCCACCCCGCCCACAAACCAACCCACCCACCCCCCACGCCCCCACCCACCCATACACCACCCAACCCACCCCCTTCCCACCCCCCCCCCCCCCCCCGCACCCACCCCATACCCCTCCCCCACACCACCCCCACCCACCCACCCCCACCCCCTCACCCCCACAACCACCCACCCCCCCCACCACCACCCCCCACACACCCCGCCGCCCCAGCCCCCGCCCCAGCCACCCCCCAACCCCCCCCCCCCCCCCCACCCACATCCCCACCCACCCCTACATGCACCACCCCCCCACCCCACACTCACCACCCCCCCCCCCACACCACCCCCACCACCCCCCCCCCCCCCCACACACACCCCACGAACCCACCGCCCACCCACCACACCCACCACCCAACGCCCACTCTACAATCCCTAACCCCCAACCCCCCACACCCAGCCAACCACCACCCACCCCCCCACCCAACACTCCCCACCCCCCACACCACCACACCATCAACAACGACCTCCCACCACCAACCCAACCCCCCCACCAAAAACCCACACACTCCCAACACCACACCCACACCCCACACAGCCAAACCCACCCCCCACCCCACCCCCCCCCCAAACCCCCCCCCCCCCCCCCCCCCAACCACACAACTCAACACCACCCCCCCCCCCACCATCACACCCCCCCCAAAAACCACCCAGCCACCCCCACCCACCCCCCACCCCATTACCCGCACACACCAACCCCCACCCCCCCAACACCACCACCCCCCCTGCCACCCCACCCCCCAACCCTCCACCCCCCCCACAACCCCAACCCCCAAACCAACCTATCGCACCCACACCCCCACCACCCCAACACCCCCCCCCCCCTCCACCACCCCCCCCCCCCCACCACATCCACCCCCACCATCCACAACACCCCCAACACCACACATACACACCCCACCCCCCACACCCCACCCCCCCCCACCACCACCCACCCCCACAACCCACCCACACAACACCGGCAACCCCACCACCCCCCAACCACCACCCCCACTCCGAACCCACCCACCCCCCCCCCACCCACGCCCACCACCCCCCAGCCCCCCACCACCACCAACCCACCCCCCCACCCCACGCCAATCATACCACACCCCCCAACGCCCCCACCCAACCCACGACACCACCCCACCACAACCCACCCCCCCACCAACCACCACCCCACACAAACATCCACCACCCCCCCACCCCCCACACCCCCCACCGCCAACCCCCCCCAACACAACCCCCCCCACCTCCCCCACCCCCAACCAACCCCCCAACCAACACCAACAACACTCCCCACACACCCCAACGCCACCACCCCCCCCCCACACCAGCCCCCACCCCACCATCCCCCCCCCCCCTTTCCCCCCCTCCCACTCACCCCCAACCCCACCACCCCCACCACCCGTCCCCCACCCCCACCCCCGCCAGCCACCCACCCCACATCACAACATCCCACCCCAAGCCACAACACCCCCGCCCTCCCCCAAGCCCCCCCCCACCCCCCAAACCCCGCACACCCCCCAGACCCCCCCACCCACCACCCAACCCCCACCCCCCCACCAACACACCCCCCTCCACCCCTCCTCACCCAACCCCCCCGAACACCACCCACAACATCATACCCCCCCTCCCCAAACAACACCCACTACATACTCCAAACCACCCACCCACCCGACCCCCACCCCAGAAGCGACCCACCTCCCCCCCAGCCCAACCACCCCCCCCCCCCACCCACACATCCCCCCCACACCCCCCCCCCCAAACAACCAACCCCACCCCACCCCCACCCCCCCCGACACCCCACCCAAACCCGAGCCCCCGGCCCCTCAACCCACCACCCCCCTACCCACACACCCCACCCCCCCCGCACCTCCCAACCTCCACAACCCAACCACCCCACCCGCTCCCCCCCCTCCGACCCCACACACTAACTACCCGACCACTCCCCCGCACGCCCCCACCCCTCTGCACCCCCCCCCCCCATCCCCCCCCCCCCCCCCCCCTCCCCTCTCCCACCCACCCCCGCCCCCACCCCCCACCCCCCCAACCCCCCCAACACCCCAACCCCCCCCCCCACCCCCCCCCCCGCCCCGTCCAACCACCCGCTCCCCCCCATCCCCCAACCCCCGCACCCCCCCCTCCCCCCCCACCTCCCTCCACCACCCACCAGCCCCCACCAACCCCCCCCACCCCGCACGCCCCCCCCCCCACACCCACCACCCCCCCTCCCACCCATCCCCCTCACCACCCACCCCCCACACCCTCCCCACCTTCCACCACCCCCGGCACCCATCCACACCCACCCCACACCACCAACCCCCCCCCCGCCACCTACAACCACCACCCACCCCCCCCCCCCCCACAACCACCCCCCCACACCATTTCCCCAAATCCCACACCCCACCACACATCCCAAACCACGACACCCCAACGCGCGACCATCCCCCCCCACCCACCCCCCACCAGACACCCACCACCACCCCCCCCAACAACCCACCAAACCACCCCACACACCCCCACGCCCCGACCCCCGCCCAACAACCAAACCACCCTCCCCCCACCCACCACCCACATCAGCCCAACCACACCCCCCCACCCACCACCCCCCCACCACCACCCCCCACACCCGCATCTGCCCCGAACACCCGCCACCACCCACAACCCGCCACACCCCCCCCCCCCCACCCCAACCCCCCCCCACCAACACCCCCGCCCACCCACCACCCCCCCCCACCCCCCACACCACCCCCACCACAACCCCACCCACCAACCAACCCACCCACCCCCCCCCCCCCCACACCCCACCCAAACCCCCCCCAAACCCCCCTTAACCCCACACCCCCCCCCCCCACCCACCCCCCAACCCCCGGCCCACACCGCCGCCCACAACCCCCCCCCCCCCCCCACACACCCCCACCCCAATACCCACGCCCCACACCCCACCCCCCGACCCAATCCCAACAACCCAAATATCCCCATCCACCCCAACCCCCCCCTACCCCCCCCGCCACCCCCTCCACCACAAACCCGCATCCCCACCCGCCCGACCCCCCCCACCCCCCCACCGCCCCCGACCCACCCCCACCAACCCACCCCACCCCACCCCCCACACCCCATCCCCCGCCCAACAATCAATCCACCCTCACCCATACTCCCGACCCCACCACCCCACCCCCACCCCACATCCACCCACACACAAACACACACACACACAACGACCCCACACGCGCCTCCCGCCCCCCCCCCAACACCCCCCACACCCCCAACCCCACACCCACCGCACCACCCACACCACCCCCCCCCCGCTCCCACCCCCCCCACCCCACCCCAACCCCCCCACCCACCAACCAACATCCACATCAAATTCACCCCACCCCCCCACCCCCCATCCCGCACTCCCCCCCTCCGCAAACAAGACAACCCCCCACCCCATCCCCCCGCAGCTCCACACCCACCCCTCCCCCCCCCCCACCCCACCACAACCTCCCATACCCATACCACCCCAAATACCCCCAACACCCAACCCACACCACTCCACGACTCACCCCCCCCCCCACAACCCCCCCTCACCCACCCCACTCCCCCCCCATCACCACACAGCACCCACCCACCCCAACACACCCCCCTACACCACCCCATTTCCACCCCTTACCACCAAACACACAGACACAAAACAACCCCCCCCCCCCCACCCATCCCCCCACCCCCCCCCCCGAACATCCCACCCCCACTCACCACCCCCCACCCCACCCAACCACCCTCCCCGCACACCCCCCCACTCCCACCACACCCCACACCCACCACCCCCCCCCATCCACACAACACCCCCAACCACCACCCACGCCCACCCCCCACACCCTCCCTCCCCCAACACCCCCTCCCACACCCCACCCCCCCCCCCCATCCAACACACCCCCCAACAAACCCACTACCCACACCCCCCACCATCCCCCCGCCCCACATCACATACTACCCCAACCCACCCCCCCCCCCCCCCCCCACCACCACCGCCCCATCCCAACCAACACCACCACCCCCTCACCCCACCCCCCCCCCCCCACATCCCACCCGCCCCAACCACTACCCCCACAGCCCCCCCCCCACCACTCCAACATCCCCCCCCCCCCCAAACCCCCCCCCCACCCAACCTCCCACATCACACCAACCACGCCCACCCCCCCAACCACTCACCCCCCACCCACCCCCCGACCTGACGCAAAAGCCCCCCCCACCACGTCCAGACCCCCAACCTACCCACCTCCCCCACGCCAACACCAACACACGACCGCCCCACATCCCAAACCCACCACCCAACCCACCCCACCCACCAATACCACTCACAACCCACAACCCCCCACCCCCCCCCCCCGACCCCCCCCCACACAAGCCACACAAACCCACACACCACCAACCCCCACCACATCCCCCCAGCCAAACCCCCCCCACCCGCACACCCCCCCACCAACAACCCCCCACATCAGCGCCCAAACACACCCCCCCCCCCCACACCCCCCCCACACAACCCCCCCAGCCCCCCCCCCCCCCCCCCCCACCACCCCCCCCCCACCACCCAACCCCCAACAACACTCCCCCCACCACCCCACACCCCAAACACACCCACACCGACCATCACCGCCACCCCAACACCCCGACCAACCCCACACGCCCCCACCCCCCAACCCCCCACCCAACACCCCCCACCCACACCCCCCCACCCACCAACCCACCAACCCCACACCCCCCCCCCCCCACCACACTCACCGACCACATTCCATCAACCCCCCCACCCCCCCCCCACACACCAACGACACCCCACCACACCATCCACCACCCACCACCCACCCCAACACCCCCCCCCCACCCCCCCCAACGACCCATCAACCAACCCACGCCACCCCACCCCCTCACCCCCCCCCCACAACCCCTCACACCACCCAAACCCACAAACACCCCCACCCCACCACCCCCCCACCTCACCCCACCAACCACCAAACCCCGACCCACGACCCCCACCACCCCCACCCCACACTCCCCCCCACCCGAACCCAACTCCCCCCCCCCATCCACCCACACCCCCAACCAGCCAACCTCACACCACACCCCCCCCCCCACATCCGACACCCCACACAACCCAACCCCCACCCACTGCGCCCCCACCCCACCCCAACAACCCACCACCCCCCCAACACCACCACCCCACACACCGACCCCCCCCAAACACCCCCACCCCAGGCCCCCCCCCCCCACCACCCCCCCACGACCCCCCCACCCCCACACACAAACCCAACAGACGCACCCCACCCACCCACCAACACCCTCCCAACCCCACAGCCCCCCCACCCCCCCCCCACCCCATCCCCCCTCCACATCCCCACCTCGCCCCCTTGACCGCCCCACCCACAACCCACACCACCCCCCCCACCACCCCCCCAGACCACAACCATCAACCCAACCCCCACAAAACCCAACCCCAACCCCGCCCCCACCAACCCCCACACCACCATCACCCAACCCCCCACCTCCACCACCCCCAACCCACGACACCCACCCCAAACACACCTCCCCACCCAACCGACCGACACACCCACCCACCCCCACCCCACCCAATCCCCCCCTACAAACTCCCCCCCTCCAACACCCACCCCAAACCCCCCCCACCAACACAACCCCACCCACAACACACCACCATCCAACCCCCCCCACCCCCAAAAAACCCCCCCCACCCCTCCAACCCACCCCCACCCCCCAACCCACCAGACAAACAACCCCAACCCACCCCCACCACCACCACCCCCCACCCACCCCACAACCCCCCCCCTACAACCAACCCCCCGACCCCACCCCCCACCCCCACAACCCACCACCCCACCCCCCCATCCACACCACCCAACCCCACCCCCCACCAATCCCACCACCCGCCCTACACCCCATACCACACCCCCCCCCACGCCACCACCCCCCCACCCCCCCACCCACCCCACCAACACACCACCCCCCCCACACACCCCCCACCCCGAGCCGACCCCCCCTACACACCGCCCATCCCCCCCCCCCCACCCCAACACCCGCCCCCATCACCCCCACACCCCTCCCGCCACACCCCCCCCTCCCCGACCCCACCCGCCACACCAAACCCCAACCACCACAAGCCCCAAACCCCCCCACACAACACACACAAATTCCCCCCACGACCCCCCCCACCCCCCCCACCCACCCCCCCCCCACCCACCCCCCCCCCCCCCCAAGCCCACACACCCCCAACACACCCCACACCCCACCACACCCCCCCCCGACCCAACGCCCCCAACCCTCAAAACACCACACAACCCCCCCACCCTTCCCCCCACCACCCACCCCCCCCCCCCCCCCCCCCCACGCCCACTCAACACACCCCACCACCTCACCCACCCCCCCCCCACCCACGACCCACCCCCCCCCCCAACCCCACCCAACACCTTCCCTAAACACCACCCTCACCACACCATCACCCCCCACACCAATCCCCGACCAACCACCACTCTACCCCAATCTCCCCCAACAAAATACACCCCCAAAAACAACCGCACCACCCACCCAAAACACCCACCCCCCTAACCCAACCACCCACCCACCCCACACCCCACCCCCCAAACCCCACCCCCCAACACCCCACCCCCCCCAACCACCACCAGCACACCACCAACCACCACACAACCCCCAACCCCCCCCCCCGCACACCACCCCCACAACCCCCCCCCCACCCCCCCTACCCACCACCCCTCAACACCCCCCCCCCCACCCACCCCCCCCCCCCCCCCCACCCCCCACCACCCCCCCACACCAACCCACAACCAACACACCCCCCCCCCACCCACCCCCCACCCCCCACACCAACCGCAACAACACCCAACACCCCACCAACCCCCCCACACGCCCCCCACCACCCCACTCCCCGACACTCACCAACCACCCCCCGCACCCCCCAACCACACCCCCTCCACACCCGCCATCCCCCCACCCCACCCACCCCCACCAACCCCCCCCACCCACCCACACATCCACACCCCCCCCACCCCCGCCCCCCCACCCACACCCCCACCCAAACCCCCCACCCCCCCCCCCCACCCCCCACCAAACCCACCCGACCCAACCCACACACCCCCCACCACCCACCCCCCCCCCAACCCCCCCCTCCCCACAACCCACACCAACCACCCCACCCCAACCCAAAACACACCAACTTCCACCACCCCCATACCACACACCTCCCCCCCCCCCCCCCCCCACACCAACCCCAACCACCCCCCACTCCCCCAACCACCCCCCCCAACCCCAACCCCCCCCCACAAACGCCCCCCACACCCCACGCCCCCCCCTCATCCCACCCACCACACCACACTCCACACCCACCCCCAACCCCCCCCCCCCCCCCCTCAACCCCACCCCACCCCAACCCTATCCACGCCCAACCCACCACCCCCACCACACTGCGCCGCCCCCCACCCACCCAGACACCCACACACCCCACCCCACCACCCCCCAACCCACCCCGACCACACCCACAACCACCCAAACCCCCCCCACCACCACCACACACACACACAACCCCCCCACCAACCCACATCACCCAACCCCCCCCACCACCCCCGACCCCCACCCACCCCACAACCCCCCCCCCATCAATAACCGAACACATCCCCCCCACACCACCACCCCCCCCCCAACCCCCCCCCGTCCCACCACCCACCACACACCCAAACACCACACCCCACCCACCCCCACCCCCCCACCCCCCAAACTCAACCCCCAGCCACACCCGCACCCACACCCATCTCTCACCCCCCCCTACCACGCCCACCACACACAACCCCCACATCCCCCACCCAAACACACCCCAAACCCCACCCCACCACCCCCACCCCACCCCTACCCCACCACACCGCACCCACCCCCCCACCACCCCCAACCCCCACACACCCACCCACCAACCACCCACCACAACCCCCCCCAACCCCATCAACACACCCACCCACACCCCCCACCAACCCCACAACCACCCCCCCCACCACCCCCCACCCCCCAACCCCACCCCCACCACCCCCACCCCACCCCACCCCCCGACCCACTCCCAACCCACCCCCCCCCCCCCCCCATCCCCCCACACCGCACACCCACACCAGCAACCCACCCCCCACCACGAACCCCCCCCCACCCCAACCCCCACCCTCCACCCCACACCCCACCACACCCACCGACCACCCACCCCACACCCACCAAACACCCACCCCCCCCCCCACCCCCCCACCACCCCCCCATCCCCTCCCACCCCCCCACCCCCCCAACCACCCCCACCCTTCACCACCCCCCCTCAAACACACACACCCCCACACCCCCCAACCCCCCCCCCCCAAACCCCAACACCCCAACCCCCCCCACCCCCCCCAAACCCCCCACCCACCCCCACCACCCCACCACCACCCACGCACACCCCCCCCCCCCCCCCCCTCCCCCCCCCCACACCACCACACCCCCCCACGCCACCCCCCACCCACAACCCACCCACACCCACCCCCACCCCCCCCCGACACCCCCCACACACCCACCACCCACCCCTCCACAACCAGAACCACCCCCACCCCCCCCCCAGATCCCCCCCCCCCACCCCACCGACCCCACCCATCACCAAGCATCCACTCCCGCCCAACCCCCACACAGCCCCACCCCCCCCCACCCACACCCACCCAGCCCCCAACACATCGCACAACCCCCCACCACCCAATACCACCCACCCGCCCCCCCACCCCCACCCCCCCCCCCACACCCAGCCCCCCCCCCCCACCCCCCCCACCCCACCCCCGCCCACCCAACCACACACCCTCCCCCTCCACCCCCACCAACACCAACCACCCCCAGACCACCCCAGACCCCCCAGTCCCACCCTACCCCCACCCACCCCAACCCCCCCCACCCCCCCCCCCCACCCCCCCCCCCCCCAAGCCACCACCCGGCGACCCCACAACCCAACCCCCCACCCACGCTCCCACCCCACCACAAACACACCAACCAACAACCCCCCCCCCCCCCACCCCACACCCCGCCCCACCCACCCACCCACCCCACACCCCACCAACCAACCCCCTACCCACCCCCGCACTCCCCCACCCACTTCCCCAAAACCCCCCACCCCAACACACCACCCGAGCCCCCCCAACCCAACCCACCAAAAAACACCCCCCCACACCACCCCACCCCCACACCACCACACAACCCCCCACCCTCACCCACCCGATACCCACCACCAGGACACCCCCCCCACCACCCACCACCAACCCCCCCCACCCCCCGCCTAACCCCCCCCCACACCCAACATCACCCACCCCACCTTCCCCCCCCCCACCCAAAACAACCATACCCCACACCCCACCCACCCAACCTCCCCACCCCCCCACACACCAACCAACCCACCAATTCCCGAAAACCCCCCACCCCCCCCCCATCCCCCCCCCAACCCAACCCCCCACCACCCGACCCCACACACCCCACCCACCCACCCCCCCCCCCCACAACCATCACACCCACCCCCACATACCAAAAGCCCCAACCCTCCCCAACAACCACCCCCACACCAACCCTGCCCCCCCCCCCCCACCACCAACACCCACGCCCCCCCCCACCCCACCCCCGACCCCACCACCCCCACTCACCCCCTCCACTACACGGCCACCCCAGCCCCCACCACACACCCGCCCCCACGCCCCCCAATCAACAACACACCCCCCCCCATCATCCCCAACACCCATCCCCCCACACACTCCAAACCCCATCCCCCCACCCCCACACCCACCCAACAACCCCCCAGCACCCCACCACAAACCATCCGCCCCAGACCAACACCACACAACCACCACCTCACCACCCCCCCACACCCTCCCCCACCCCATCCCCCCCCTCAACCCCCTACGCCCAGCCAACCACCACATACCACCCCCCAAAACGCTCGCCACCCAACACGCACCCCCCCCATCACCACACCACCCACCCGCCCTCCCCCCGCCCACAACACCCAACCCCCCATACCCCACCACCCACCCCACCCGCCCCCCCCCCCCCACCGACCCCACACCCCCCCACCCTACCCACCCACCCCCCAGGCACCCACCCCACCCCCCCCCCCCCACCCACCCACACCACCAACACACCCCCACCCACCCCCCCCCCCGCAGCACACCCGACAACCACCCCCACTCCCCCCCCCCCGCCACACCACCCCCAAGCCCCACCCACCACACCGAAACCCAATCCCACACCCACCCCCCGACCCACCATACCCCACCCTATCCCCCCATCCACACCCCCCCCCATACCACACCATACCCACACACGCCCCAACCCCCACACAAACCCCAACCCCCCCCTACAGCACCACAACTCCCCCCCCCACCCCCACCCCACACCAACCCACCACCCTACAATACCAACCACCACCACTCTCTACCCCCGCACAACCCCCCGCCCCCCCCCCCAACCGCCAACCACCCCCCCCCCAACCAACCACTCCCCCCCCCCAACCCCCCCCCCAACCCACCCCCAGCCCCAACCCCAGAACCCACACCACCCATCCCACCACAACACCCCCAACACCATCCACCCCACCCCACCCACCCACCCCCCACCCCTCCCGCCAACCCACCCACCCACCCCCCACCCCCCCCCCCCACACCCCCACAATCGTACCACCCCCCCCCACCCCACCCAGCACCCCCCCCACCCCCCACAACCCCCCCCACCCCACCCACCCAACCACACCCCCCCCCCCCCCCCCCCCCCACACCCCCCACCACCTACCACAAAACCATCCACCCCACCACCCCACCACACCACCCACCACCCCCCCCAATCCCCCCCCCCTCCCCCTCAACCCACCACATACGACCCACAAACCCCCCCAAAAACCCAACTCAGTACCCCCCCCCCCCATCGACCCAACACCACCCACCAACCCAACCCTCACCAACCCACCACCCCGCCCACAATCCCCACCCATCCTCCAAAACACCCCCCCCCCCCCCCCCCCCCCCCCCCCCATCCCAACACCCCCCCACAATCCCAGAACCCCCCCCACCCACCACCTCGACCACCCAACCCCCACACCCACCAACCCCCCCCCCCCAACCCCCCCACCAACCCACTCACCCCCTAAAAACCACCCCACACCAAACCTAAACCCAACCACCTCAACCCCCCCATCCCACCCCCTCACACACCCCACACCACACCCAAATCAACCCCACCCCACCCACCCCCCACACCCCCCCCACCCCACCCCACCCCACACCACACCCACCACCCTCACCCCCCCCCCCCCCCCCACACCACCACCACCCCCCCCCCCCCCCCACCCCCCCCCCAACCCCACAAACCCCACCCCACCCTCCCCCCCCACACCACCCCACCCAGCCACCACCACACTACTACCCACACTCCCCCCCTTGCTACCCGGCAACCACCACCCCCACTCCCACCACTCTCATATATAAACCACAATCACACTAAAATACACCCCCCCCCCCCACCACAACTCAAAACCCTGCCCAACCAACCAATCCAACAATCCTCACCGACTACACCTCCAACCACCCGCAACCCCGCACGAATCCAAACATCCCACCCACAGCCACGACGACCCACCCTCGTCCATCAAGCTGCATTGCAAAAACCCACCCATACACCAGCAAATGCACACAAACTTCAATGCACCCAGCTTCAACCCACCAAATAAACCAAGTGTCACTCACGACTTCGGGAAGCCACTTTACCCTCAAAAAATTGATAGCAGAAACTGTAAGTAAAATCACCCCCCTACGAATACGCCACATATACAGACTTCCACTACAATGCACAATCAGCAAAAACTCAATACGTCAGACCCCATGCATAACATAAGCAGCAAATGCGAAGAAAGCACAACCCACACCAAACGGCAAAAAAAGTGGTTCTGGTATGAAGCACCGCATTGCCTCCTCCACCCTCCTCGAGCCCCTAACTCGAGAGTTTTACCTTCACTATGGTCCACGACACTCCCTAAAGGCTAAGAAAACCTTACCCAAATATAGCTAACTAGACTTCCGACACTCCGCAATATTGTCTATACCCTCATCTTACGCTAAACCCAATCTACCACAACTTCACAACTTCACAACACAACTTTGCTTCACGACTTGATCACGACTACACAACTTCTTCACAACTTGATCACGACTACACAACTTCTTCACACCTTAATTTTCTTCACACCACTACTTCACCAAGCCACTACTATAATCACACCTAACTAACACTACTAGGAAAGATCACCAAGATCCAACTATACTTACAACAATCACCAAGATCTAACTACTATACAACTTTACAAGATTTACAAATGATTTACAAGTTATGATATGGATGCAATAAGATTGCAACAACACACAAAGGTGTAATACTTCTTCACTTGATGATGGAAGTATTCTTCTCTTGCACTTGAGGAATTGAGCTTGGATCACTTGGAAACAAAGCTTTATGATTAGATGATCAAAGGATTTTAATGAGATGTGTGGGCTGTTTTAGAACAGAAAGAATGAGTGCAAAATATGAGAAAATAGTGGGGAAAAGTCCAGTATTTATAGGACAAACTGGAGGAGCGTCTACCTATGGGCGGTCCCCTTAAATAGGTGGGCGGTCCCCTTAAAATTAAGGGGGCCGCCCGGTCAAGTTAAGGGGCCCGCCCAAGACTAGGCTCCCCAGTTCGTCTTTGGTGGTAGGGGGAATTTTCTGAAGTTCTTTTTCTAGCCGTTTTAGGTCTGAAAATTTGAATTTTAAAATGTTTATTTTGAATAAAACATTTCTTTTAATTGTAGAAAATGTTTTGTAATGTTTATAAAAATGTTTACAACATTTTATAAAAGTGTGAAGTTGAATAAAAATTTCCTTTGATCATAAAATGCATTAAGCATTTATTTATTCATACATTTAAGTGATATAATTTTCGAAATGAAAATTTACTACTAATTACTTGTTTACGTTTAATTTTACATTGAATGTTTTTATATTTTGTGATTATCAAAACGTAAAGATGTGAAAAATATTAATAATGTTTTTAGGCATTATTTTTATCAACAATCTCCCCCTTTTTGATGATTATAAAATTTAAACTCATTAAATGTAAAATTATTTTTAAACAAGTATTTAGTGAGTTTTATGACATTTCTCCCCCTTTTTGTAGAATCAAAAAGGCATCATCGAGAATTGCTAGTAAAATCGACGGAATAAATGCTCCCTCTTGATGTGTGCTCCCTCTCGTTTGAGGGCATCAAGGAATCGAGCTATGGTTTCTTGGCTACAAAAATGAGTTAGAACAATACAAATATTTCTAACATGTAGCAAGAAGGAAAAATATGGCATAATAATAATAATAATGCAACCAACAATAATCATCCATTAAAAGTAAAATAGTGTGTGAACCACACTCATGCATACATAAGGAAAATAACATGCTAACATTCATGAAAATTTTAAACTACAAAAAGTCTAATAACCAGTAAAGCTCCATAGGACTTGCTTGCAAAATGGTAGATGGAAAATTATTTGAGAAACTAAACATAGAGTATGTTTAGTTTGGGGAAGATGATAGAGGTGGTGGGATGAAGGTCTTGTTGTGGTTGTGTGAGATATATCAATATATGAAAAACACCTATGGAATTCATCTCTCAATCCAAATATGAGAGTACGATTGTGAATGCAACACAAACATGAATCTTCACGTGCCTCAAGAAGGTTCCAAGGAATGAGATGACCAAAGATAGGCGGCGAAGGTGATGGAGTATCAAATTGGACATCAAGTGGGGTTATTGGTGAAAGGGTGAGAGTGATGTCCATTGATGCATTTTCCTTGAGTTGTAAGGTGGTGGATGAAACTCTTGGAGAGGAGATGTGGTGGGTTCATGTAACCAATGGTTAAAGTGGATGTTGAATGAGGTTGGTGATTTGGGTATGTAGTTCAATGAGATGACGAAGTATCTTTGGTTGATGGTGTTTTGGAATGTGCTTAGGAGCAAACAAGGTGATAGAGAGTTGAAGTGTGGGTGACGAAGTTTTTGTGTTATCATTGGTTTAAATCTACAAACAATTGTTTTGGTGAATGAGTGTTGGTTTTTTTGGTCTTTTGGAGGCTTTAGAAATGGAAGTTCTCGTGGATGCCATGGATTGTTTGATAATTGTTGTTGAATGATGAAGAAAATGGGTGTATTAGAATGATTAAATAGAGGGATTTATGGGAAGGAAATGGTTTGAAAAAGGAATGAATTTGAACTAGTTTAGGTTGTTCCAAATTATGTTCTAGCAATCTGGGCAAAGATAGCTGAGAATATGTAAAAGAGGGTTAAAAAGCAAGAAAAATACTGTTTTACCCGTGATTTACTAGGGCGGTCCCTTTAATTAGGGGGCAGTCCCCTTAAAGATAAGGGGGCCGCCCGTTATGAATTAAGGGGGCAGCCCTCTGTTGGCTTCCATTTTTCATAGAATAATAATTTTTCTTAGAATTTTTGTGAGAGTATTTCTGTTGTGGTGGTTTATTTGCAGCAATCCTATTGAGTATTATGAGCACCTTAATCATAATAAGCATTTAAATAAATAACACATCAAATCATGAAACCAAAGTTGCCATAATTAGTATCACAAAAACAAAACAACACCGGTTGAAATCATCATAAGCAAATAAGTATCTAAATATAACTAATAACCAAGTCTATCCGAATAAATCGGAATAATCACCAACACAAGATGTTTAGAACAAGCCACATAATCAAGTTAACAATTGTCTTAAACCACATGTATACTATCTAGCTAATTTCTCTCCTAAGTCTTCACTTCTTCTTCTTGCTAAACACTCCTTTTAGTGCCTTTCCAAATGATTTGAATCCTCCACGCATCTCCTTGTGCATTTGTTGCGTTGGTTAGCAAGGTGGTTTGTCATATAAAGAGAGTTTCATCGTTTGTTCGACAGAGGAAGGTATTTGTAATTTTGGTATGAGTGAATCAAAGAGAAGTTAAGAAAGTGGTAGAGATGAAGAACATGCTCGAGAAGTTATCGACATCACAGCATTAATCGTGTTGATAAGATGACTTGCCTTGATGATGAGAGGATAGGAAGGAGAGGAATGACGTGCCTTGCCACGATCACTTTGAGGTCGTCGAGTTTGTCTTAGGGCAAGAGGACGCATGACTCGATCAACAATGTCATAGATGCCATTGTCAAGATGAGGATACGTTTCCATGACGTGTCGATAAAGACGAGTTAAAAACATGCCATATGGAAGATTTGCGGTTGGAGTAGCTCTAGCACATTCGATTCTTTTGACAAAGAAATAAGCAAGATTGTATTGTTCTTGGCACAACATAATACAACATGTGAGCAAGACAAGCGGGGAGACGGTCCCGATGTCCTCCTAGTCCGAACACATTCTCTCGAATGAGTTCTTCCCATTGCTTCATGTCGGGGCTTAGTTCTTTGGTGAGGATTTGATTTGGATTGAGAGTGACGGTTTGACTTTTAATGGTACGGTCTACCACGACACGTTCCAATTCAAGAAGTCGATGAATGTCGTCGGGAAGAGGAAGATCGGTGCAATATGGTCCCTTAGTTTCTTGAGAATATTCAAGAGATGCAAGGTCCCACTCGTTTGTAAAAACGGCTTGACCATTGTATGGAATTTTGAGGATTTGTCCGAATTAAGCGAGAGTAAGGGTTATGAATTCTTGTTGAATCCTAAAAGAGATGTCAAGATAGCCATAGTCATCGGTTTGTACCTTGACTTGACTATAAAAGTCTAGAATAAATCTCGGAATAATCGGTTCGTTGATTTGAAAGAGACAATTAAAACGAATGTTATTAAAAAGACGCTCGATGTTGTTAGATTTGTAGTAGGCTTGATCAACAACACGACCTTCGTGAATGTTGCGGTTTTCAATAGGTTTGTAGAATTGGGCAATAGTAGGAGAGATGCCGGGAATTTTGGATACTTTTGGGATGTAGGATTTAGTGAGGGATATATCGGTGGTAGTAGCTTTTGGCATTTTTTGTCACCTAAACAAGTTATTAACAACATAAAATGTTACAAAAAATATAATAAAGAAAATAAAATAAAGTTTTGAAAAATGACGAATGTGGGTGTGACAAGGATTACTTCGACTCTAAAAACCTTAAGAAGTGATCCATATGTTCCTTAATTTATTTTTGACTTAATCTAGGATGTCGAAGAATATATATTAGTTATATATTTCAACATCAAGACTATGACCCAAACACTCCCTTATTAATATAAAATTTGTTTAAGTTTGTCGAAAACTATACGTTAAGTGTATATTTTGTTGACAAGTATAAGTTTATTATTTTTGACTTAACAAAAGTTAAATAGTGTTTGTTTTGACTCAAAACCATGTTTTAAGATATTAAACCAAACGCCCCTTTATTTTATACCTTTCATAGAATGTATCAATATATATATATATATATATATATGAATTATATATCTTGATGACTTATACAAGTTTGTTGATGGTTTCATACGTGAACAAACTAAAGTTATGTCATTTTGACTCTAAAAATTGATCCTAAGAAACGAGCCAAACACTCCTTTATTTTTATAGAATTTTACTCATTGATTTAAAAAAATATATATGTATGTTTGAATGATTAATACTTGATTATTTTTATCATGTTTTGGCATTAATCAACAATGTGTAAGTTTAAAAATGCATATATGCAAAAATTCGGCTATATGTTCATGAGCATACATGTTCTTAAATTTTTTTTTTTTGACTCAAAAGTTTTTTGATTCAATCTATCCGGTTGTAGTGTTCGTTATGACTGACGTGTTATAATTGTAGTTTATAGGAAATCCTAATCAAAACTAAGAATTAAGAAATAATTAAAAACACCCAATTTTGATTAGAAACAAAATTGGAATGAAATCAACACAAAAGATGGATGAAAAACTTACAACGAGATAGTTTTAGATAGATTTGTTAGTAATTTCCCCTTGCGAATTTGGTTGAATTTGGTGAATTGAGGTTTGATTTATGAAAGGTTTGGTAATGGTGTTTCGTTTACAACAGGTGGGATAAAGAGGAAAAAAAAAAAAAGTTTGGTAATATTGACTTCGATTGTAAGGGTGTGTTTGTTTTTCCAGAGGGCGGTCCCCTTAATTAATTAAGGGGCCGCCACCTGAAAAAAAAATTTCTTCGAATTTTGGCCAGTTTTGTGCGGAATGGGTATTGACAATCATTAATTAACCCATTGTTTTAATTAAAAAGAATTTCTTCGACTATTTTGGGACGAAGATAATCAAGATGTCAATACATAAACGATTTGGTGACTAGACTTCTTTATCGAACATATGAGATAAATTCTTCGAGAGCGAAAAAAATAATTGATACGTTTTGAAATGCAAAACGTCCGATATTATTAAGAAGATGGAGAAGATTGTAATAAGTTTAGACTTCAACAAGGCGATTTTAATAGATGTAGTTGAGGCGAGCGTTGAGGTGGAAGGGAGTTTGTTTCATCCATAGTGGTTTAAGAGTTTTTCGATGCAAAACTAATCCTACTTCTATGTTAATTATTATCCACAAACTTATTTTTCTCGTCTACGTGAGTTTGTGGCCAAAAGAAGATTTCATTTTATAGTGGTTCATGATAATCCTATGTGAAAGAATGTTCCTAATGAACAAATTCCTTTTAGAAACTATAAGCCAGCAAATGGCATTTCCAGTGACTACCATATTTTTTAACTATCACTAAAATTAAGTATATCATATACCAATCTATAATTTACGTAATTAGAGAGTGAGACGTACCTTAGCCTTCAAGAGAAATTGATTTAAAATCTTCAAGGTAGCAAGCTTTAAGGATGAGAATTTATGGGAATCCTATATGGGTTCTTCAATTTGTTTGACGAAAGTCAAATTTGCTTGTATAGATGATTGACCTCGGAAGATATGATGATTTAGCCATTTGATCCCTCATCGAATTACATGGGTCCGAAGTTAGTTTTTTTGACATGTATTGTATATGATTTTGAACACATGACGGTGAACATCTTCCACATGAGTAAAGCTTGGTTGGTGAGGTGATTAGTGTTAGAGTAATTTGGTTCTACCTGGTCTAATCCTAGGTTGAGGTGTATTGGAACGAGATGAGAATTTTTTCTTTCTTCGCGAGGAGGTGTTTTAAGACCTCATTTGGGTTAGTAAAAATCCGACTCCGGGTTTTAAGGAAGGTTAGTAAAAATGGTTTTACCTCATCATCCATTGGCAATAGGGAATTTTAGTATTGTTTAATAAGTAATAAATTTGTTTCGAGTTGGGTTTTGATTCATCATTTTTCTCTACTCGACTTCTTGAGCTCTTACAAAATTTACTTGTTTGGTTTCGCTAGGTGACCCTTTGGTAAAATTAAATCCTAAACCGGATTTATCTCCAGAAGGTTTTTGAGAACTTATTATTTTCTTAAGTGAGTGACTACTATCGTTAAATTGATTTAATCCTAGATATTTCTTTTCTAAATCTTGCTCATTTCAAACTTAATGTCTTGACATAACTTGCATTTCTTCCATTTACTTCCTTATCAATCTAACCTAGATAATTTATCTTTTAATTCTAGTGCTTCATTGTTTAATTTTATTTTAGCTTGTTTTAGAGTTTTATTTTTAACCATGACTTTTAGTCCTATTTTGCATAGTCTACTATATTCATTATCTATGTCATTTTCGTCTAATGATGATTGATCATCACTAAAGTATTTGGTTTCGGAAAGTACCTCATTAGAAGCTTTAGCCATAAGACACTTTTCGTCCTTTGTCTTTTCCTTTTCATCTTCGTCGTTATCACTCCAAGATCCTCCAACAAACGCCTTTTGATTTAGGATTGCCTTCGACATTCTCCGTATGATATGATTGGATCTCCACCCTTGAAAAACATTTTCATTCGCCTATTGCCATTTTTGTCGATTTTATTTCTTTGGAATGATTTCTTTCTTCGTGTGGTGTCTAAGAATCGACCTCATATCTTTTGAAGAATTTCTTTCTGAAGTCTCTAGACGCCATGGGTGTATTTTTCATCTTCACTATTCGGATGATGAAGCCATTATCATCACAAATTCCTTTCTAGCTTTCAAGGCCACTAGATCTACTCTTGTTACTCTTTTGCGTTTGACGGTTTTCGGTTTCATTCTTAATACTTCTTCATAAACCTTCAAATTTCCAATGAGATCGTCAGTGATAGATTTGTTATAATCATTGATTCTTCAATCGCCGTACATTTGCGCAGCCATTTAGGATGGAATGCCCTTAATAAATATCTAACACAATTCTTGCTAGAAAAACTTTCATCAAGTGCTTTTAGACTAGTAATAATAGTGTTAAATTTAGCAAATGCATTATCTATTGACTCCTCTTCCGGAATCATAAATTGTTCATATTGTTGAACAAGAAGATCTATTTTGTTAGCTTTGACTTGATTTATTAACCTTGATGAGTATTAACAAAAGTATCCCAAATTTCTTTGTGGTTTGACACATAAAATTCTTTCGTATTCCTTTACGAGCAAAGCATTATAAATTACCATTTTAGCTTTATTATTTTTTGCAAGTTTCTTTTTAAGATCATCGTTTTGTTTATGAAAAGGTACAACTTCATCCTTTTTAGTTTCGGGATTATTTTGAATAGGAGGAAAATCACCATCGGTAATAACATGCCACAGATCTAGATCTTTTGACTTCACATAAGTTTCGAATCTATTTTTCCAATAAATAAATCTATCACTTTCAAATAGTGGTGGTCTTTGCATAGATTGCCCTTCTAAATATTTTTCCGATTCTATAGATCGATTCAAGTTTTAAAATATAATTTATTTTAAAAATCTTGTTTGACGTGGCTCTTGATACCAATTGTGGAAAACTAGAAAGGGGGTTGAATAGTTTATTGCTTTTTTTGTTTGATGTTTATGTTTGTTTATAAAAACTTAGATTCGACTCTTTATGAAATAAACATGCAACAATATGAATAATATAAATAAGTAAGAACAAATGAAGAAATAAGAGATAAGAGTTAGAAAGATCAAACCACAACACAAGGATTTATAGTGGTTCGGTTACGAAGCACCTCTTCGCCCTACTCCACTCCTCGAGCACCTAACTCGAGAGTTTTCTTCACTATGTCAACAAACTCCCTTATGGCGGAGAAAACCTTACACAACTTTCGCTTATCTTGATTTTCGACACTAAGCTAGATGTCGAGTTCTAATCTTAGCTAGAACCAATCTACCACAACTTCACAACACAACTTTGCTTCACGAGTTTATCACGACTACACAACTTCTTCATTCCACAACTGATTCATGAACTACAGCAACTTCATTTCTTCACACCTTAATTTTTTCTTTAACCACTACTTCACCAAGCCACTACTAAATTACACCTAACTAACCTTACTGAGGAAAGATACTAAAGATCCAAATATACTAACGAGACAAACACCAAACTAACTACTAGCACAACTTACAAGATTACAAATGATTTACAAGTTATGAATGGATGCAATAAGATTGCTACAACATACAAAGGTTAATACTTCTCTCCACTTGATGATGTAAGTATATTGTTATCTTGCACTTGATGAAATTGAGCTTGGAATCACTGGAAACAAAGCTTAATGATAGATGAATCAAAGGATTTTAAATGAATGTGTGGGCTGTTTTAGTAACAGAAAGAATGAGGGCAGAAGGATAGAAAAATATAGAAAGAAGTCCAGTATTTATAGGACAAACTGGAGGAGCGTCTACCTATGGGCGGTCCCCTTAAATAGGTGGGCGGTCCTCTTAAAATTAAGGGGGCCGCCCGTGTATTTAAGGGGGCCGCCCTAGACTAGGGGCTCTCCAGTTTGTCTTTTGTGTAGAGGAAATTTTCTGGAACTTTTCTAGCCGTTTTAGGTCTGAAAATTTGAATTTTAAAATGTTTATTTTGAATAAAATATTTTTTTAATTGTAGAAAATGTTTTGTAATACATTTTATAAAAATGTGAGGTTGAATAAAAATTTCTTTTGATCATAAAATGTATTAAGCATTTATTTATTCATACTTTTAAGTGATATAATTTTCAAAATGAAAATTTACTACTAATTACTTGTTTACGTTTAATTTTATATTGAATGTTTTTATATTTTGTGATTATCAAAACGTAAAGATGTGAAAAATATTAATAATGTTTTTAAGCATTATTTCTATCAACATTAATGATAAAGATACGTGGTATGAAGTTATATTTAATATAAATTGTGTCCTATATTTGCATGTTTAATCCGTGAATAATATTTATTATTTTAAATTAGTCCATTGTCGATCAACAATATGAGAATATTTTTGAACTAAGACAAATCTGAGTGATTGATGATATCTTGGATATTAAAGGATGTGTCCGCCAAACTCACATGATATTCATACGATGGATATTGGACTTCCCCAACTAACAAGATTATTACTTTAAGGATCGATGTCATTAAGTAAATCTTGTAAGTGATTTTTTTTACTAAAACTTTAGACTTGAGATGCAAGTAGGTCTTGCATGTGTGGATAATTCTTCTTGATCTAGTTTAAGTTATCCTGAATAAGGTAGCTAATAAGGACTATTTTCAGAAGTGATTATGAAGCATGATGACTTGACACTTGTAGTCAATAAAGAATTTGTTCCTTTAATAGTTGAAGTATGATGCCACTGGGCCCCTCGTAGGATTAATCAGATGTATGTGTGGCCGCACCCAAAAACTCACGTAGATATTTCTCAATGATTTTTGATAATCATGATTAATCATATATACGAGAAACAGAATCATTAATTAATGGAATGACTAAGATCCATATCCATTTTTAACACAATATCGGAAACAAAAGGATTGTAAATTCATAAATCATTTAACTGTGACTTTATGAAAGTACACTCAGATATTTTTAGGAACATTGGCGTGTTACTAGACGCTTACCAATGTTGTTATATTTATTTGTAAGTGAAAGCTGTTGGGATATGTCCATATCATAAATAAATATACGGCTGGAAATATGTGAGCCTGTGGGGGCACACACGTATACACAGAGGATACGCTTATTAATGTTATTAATATATTTATTGTATATTAATTATATTAATATGTTTCACGAAATAATTAAACGGTCGTTAATTATAACGTTAGACGTTTGATAATAATTAATATATATTAACAAGTGAAGGACTTGTTAGTAGAAAAACCAAACCCGTGGGGTGTTGGTTGTGACCGGTCGAATAAGAGAAAGAAGGAGGGGTTCGAGTGTCGTTTCTAGCAAACTAGAGGAGGTGTTGTATTATAACTTGGAGACCAACTTATTGGACTATATAATGACCCTTAAAGGATTATTATAGGATACGAATATACAAAAAAAACCCTTTGCACCAATCGGTGACTTGGTTATACATATTACCCTAAAGTCATATGAATGACAGATTCATGAATAATATATTCACATGTAAATCTTCACATGCATGCATGCTATATGTTAGAAATAGAGAAATGACCTACTTGTAAGTACTTTAATAAGTAAAGGGACTAGAAGTGTTAAGTTAGAAAAGTTCAATAAGGATAGTTAACCAAGAGGTATAAATAGTATATATTCCAAGGTTAAGTGTAACAACTTTATTTTAATCAAAAGGCAAGTT
>BQNB010012083.1:0-79979 GCA_026074375.1 Tanacetum coccineum
AGAAGGCTCATAAGAGTGTATTACACGCATTCAAACACTTAAAAGGTGATCAACCATATTAAGGCAAGGTAGTATGAATACTGTTGCGATGGTATCCTTTCTACATAATCACATTTCCCTAGACTTCTTCGCAAGCAATTAAGAAGCTAGTTTTCTAGAGCCTAACGCGCACACTCATCAACAAGAAGCAATAGTAAAAGTATTTACAAACTAAGTTTCATGCAATCATAAGCAAACACTAATTAATTTAGCCTAGCATTTTAATTGAAAGTAAAGAACAAATAATCAAACAATACATAGACATATTGAAAGATTAAAGGATGAAAGGTCTTCACTTTAATCAATCATGGAGTAATTAGTGGATACAAAAGGGTTATGAAACCCTAGAATTCCCCCAAAAAGCTGATAAAATTTGTTCCTCTAAAATACCCTACGGATTCCACCTTTAAAACACAAAATTTAGGGTTTGTATATATAGAAAAATAAACGCGACGGCGTCGCTTGTAAGTTGCGACGCCGTCAGCCCGCTCGCTTGAACATCCTGACGCCGTCACAGGAAATTGTGTCGCCGTCTCCGGCCACTGTATGCAATTTTTGATCCTCTTCGTGTATAGTTGCAATCTTGTCCCATTTTTTCCCAAATTAAGTCCAAGTCACGTGTATTTCCTCCAAATGTCATCCAAGTGCTAAAAATACAAAAAGAAACGATTAAGCACGTATTTTGAGCATATTTCCATGATTTAGGGGGTTAAATAACCCCGAAAAAGTGTATAAAATGACACCGCGTCAAATACCCCTACACTTGTGATTTGCTTATCCTCAAGCAAATGAGCTTTTCTACCTAGTCAATAGCAATATCGGGGGCATTTAACTTACTCAATAAAGATAATTCATGGCACAACCAATTAGACCTCGTAATTAAAAGCACGAAAATTATATACTAGCACCTTACATAAGTGTTTGGGTTCTCTCTTTCTCTCGGGTGTATAATGAATTATAACAATATAGGAAACAGGAAAATAATACTCATTACCTGTCATAATATATAAATTACCATAAGCCTGATAAAGGATTAAACTTCCACCGCATTGGCGTAAGCACCTAGGAATTACTATCAAAGAGGTCTTTAAAGGGTTGTGATGTATAGGTGTAAGTTAAATGGAAATGGATGGGAAATATTTTGGTGGATTTGGGTGAATTTAGGTGGTGGTGAGTTAACTATCTACAAGAATACACGTAAAGGTGTTCCTAAGCCAAGACTCGACCACACTAGGATAAAGATATACAAACTCTACATCAAACTCTTTCTTTTTCTTTTCTTGACACTATCTTTAATATAAACATAAGCTTATGCAGATTGTGCAGCCGTACATATGTTTGATTCTCTTCTTTTCAATTTTTTTTATTTTATTTTTATTTTTCTTTTTATCTCATTTTTTTTCTTTTCACTTTTTTTGTTTCTATTTTTTTGGTACACTTTTGCCCTGCCATCTGCAGAAACATAAATAATACATGACTTGGGGTTTATAATTACACCCCTACACTTGAGTTTTTAATACTCAATACATAAACTAATGACCCGAATTAGAAGGATCAACAAACATGGAGTATAATAAAAACTACCATGAATCCCAATCGTCCCAAAACTGTATACACTAATAAAAGACTCGACTTAGCACAATGTAATTTATACATGCGAAGAAAATTAACTAAGGTTTAAACTCAAATGTGATAACAATAATGTACTAAAATGAGGAACATACAAGGAATGCTTAAGGCGAATTTGGATGTAACATTTTGGTGGCTGTAAGAATGCTCTTCATTAGTATTCCGGAATCCATGGATAATACGAGATCCGCACGAAAAGGATAGGCTTGGAGGGGTGTACTAGGGGTATCTCACACTAAAAATGAGTGCGTAGCAAGGGTGTGGGGGTAGTTATATGATCGAGGTGACCATCATAACTATACAAATACATGTTTAAAATAAGGGTTTATCCTAGTGCCTCTTATCATTTAGCAAATTATAATCACACGAATGCGATTCTTACTTGGCGGTCTCGGGATGCATCACTTAAAACAAGTTCTAGAATTTAATATACTACCGGTACCACTCTCATAATCCTAACCGATACCAATGCTCCAAAAAAAGCGACAAAACACACATGCACGATCAAATCAATGAAGGACACATTGTGATTGCTCATTCCTTAACTCGAGCAAGCTAAAAAGTTTACAAAATTATCTAAGCACAAAAGATGGGTGCTTAATTCCTAAAGATCTAGGGTCGAACCTCATATTTTTGGGTGGAATTTTTGAGTGGTAGGGTTTCTGTGCTAGTCATATAACTCATATCCATGAGACTCTATTAATACTAAGTTTTCATAGGTATGTGCCATAAAAAAATTTAAATTTGGAGGCAAAAATTACCGTTACGATTACGTTCAGTTATTATTACTCATCATTTTAAGGACAAAGCAAAAGCAATTGAAGGAATAGTTTCTAAGGCTTTATTTCCCTCTTACACTTATTTTGAACATTGTCCCTAATGTTCTACAAGTACCAGAAAAATGAATAAAGGGAAAATAAGGAAAGCAAAAGAAACTAGTGTTCCCCTCGTTTTGCTCAATATTGGAGAAGAAACAAGATAAATTGGCTAAATAGTCATCCAAGAATCGTCCACGCGAAAATCCGAAGAACTTTCGAGCTTCTCCTTATCAAATATAACCTGCAAATCAAAGAGAAGAAACAACTACACCGAGCGTAAAATCCACGGGTGAATGATATACAACCCAAATAATTGTGAAATATATTCCTAAAAAAGCAATAAAGATAGGATGGATGTACTAATGTTAGGGGTGAGCAGAAAAAACTAAAAAACCGAAACCAAACCGAAAACCGAAAAACCGAACCAAAATAACCGACCGAAACTAGAAATCGATGGTTCGGTTTTTACTTTTACAAAAACCGAAAATTTGCGGTTCAGTTTCGGTTTTCGTCCAAAAACCGAACCGTAAAAACCGAACCGAACCAGTTTTATAATAATATATAATTAATATAATATAAATTAGTAAATATTATCCAAATTTTTTAAATTAATATTTATTGTGTGGGTGAGATTAATATTAATTTATAAGTAATATATATTTATATATATATAATATATTATATAGTTAGGGATCAAGTGGAGAAGTAAATTAAAATAGGAAAGGCGTGAAGAAGTGATTAAAATCAAATATTTGATATGCAACGACTTGATTAGATGACATTTTCTTTTTTTTTAGATGGACACATTTTGGGTTTCAAAGTTAATTTGATGTGTAGATGGTGGAAATTGATTTTCATGATTTCGACGCATCTGCAGAGGAACAAAAAAAATTAAAGGAAAAATCATGAAATGCATCTAATATACGTATATGCATCTAATTAAAAGCTAGAAAAACACATTTGATGCGTTATAATGCCATCTAAGATAATAGAGTTGCATAAAATTTTAGTCGGTTGCATCTCCGATAGCGGTTATATGTACTTATTATCTTCTTATTTTAGTAAAACTTCTTTATTTGATCATATATATATATTATATATATATATATATATATATATATATATATTTATATATATATATATTATATATTTTATATATATATATATTTCTACTATTATTTATATATATATGAGTTAAGTACATTTTTGGTCTTTGTGATTTGGTGCATTTTTCACTTTTGGTCTAAAATTTGAAAAAGTTTTGTTTTTGGTCCAAAACACATAGTTTCGTTTCACTTTTGGTTCAAATCCGTTAATCACGTCAATTTTGACTGTTTGACTGTTAAATAAGAAGGTATTCTCGTCTTTTCATTATATCCTATGAAAGTAACCAATGGGACCCACAAACTCACTCTATGTCTTTTTTGCTATACCTTTTTTTAATTTTTTTTCTTTTCATTAATCTTTTTCACAATACAAACACACACACACTAAGGCTGGACGGAGTGGAGGTGAGTTTGGCAAAACTCACATATGTGAGTTGAAAACTCACACACGAGTTCCATCCCACCCGAAAAGTCACCACGATTTCCCTCCACTAGCTCGGTGAGTATTGCCTTCTTTTTGCACCAACTTGGTGAGAAACTCACCCTAGGTGAGTTTGTATATGGTGGGCCCCTTTTCATTTTATATGATGTATTTTAATTAGTTGTGAGTGTGTGTGTGGGTATTTAGTGATGTATATTTTATATAAAGTGAGTATTTTAATGAAAAGTGAATTTTAGTTGTAAGGTGAGTTTTTATTACGGTTGAAAGGTGAGTTGTAAGGTAAATTTTATTTGGAGAGAGAAAGCTGATGTGGCGCTGACGTGTCAGGTGGATTTCTCACCACCACTCCATCCGGCCTAACAACAAAGCAGATACACTAAACCACCATCTCAGATCTAGAAACACCAACACATAAAAACATACGACCTCTCCACTCCCTGATTCTTAATCCCCCTTTTCACAAAAACACAATCGCCGGAACCTACCATATGCTGAAACATAAATAATATATGACTTGGGGTTTATAAACACACCCATACACTTGTGTTTTTAATACTCAATACACAAACTAACTAATGACCCGAATTAAGAGGATCAATAAACATGGAGTATAATAAGCTCGTATAGGGGTAATAATTTGACTTCTTCACCATTTCTCCATAAAATAAAAACTACTATGAATCCCAATTGTCCCAAACTGCATACACTAATAAAAGACTCGACTTAGCAACCATGTACTCAAGCAAACAATTAACTGGGGTTTACAAGTGTGATAACAATAATGTACTAAAAATAAGTACATACAAGGAAGGCTAAGGCAATTTGGGTGTAACAATTTGGTGGGGTGTAAACAATGCTCTTCATTAATAATCTGGAATCCACCAGAAAATTACGAGAACCGCAAAAAGGATAAGCTTGCAGGGGTGTACTAGGGGTATCTCGCACTAAAAATGAGTGTGTAGTAAGGGTGTAGGGGTAGTTATATGATCGAGGTGATCATCATAACTATACAAAATAGAGGTTTAAAACAAGGGTTTATCCTAGTGCCTCTAATCATTTAGCAAATCCTAATCACACAAACGCGATCTCACTAGCAGTCTCGGGATGCATCACTAAAACAAGTTCTAGAATTTAATATACTACTCATACACTCTCATATAATTCTAACCGATACCAATGCCCCGAAAAAATGATAAAACCACACATGCTCGATCATATCCATGAACGAGACAAATGCGTTTGCTCATTCCTTAACTCGAGCAAGCTAAACGTAAAAATTATCTAAGCACCAAATATAGGTGTTTAATTTCTAAAGATCTAGAGGCGAACCTCACACTTTTGAGGTGGAATTTATTTTTGAGTAGTAGTGTTTTTGTGCTAGTCATATAACTCTTATCCATGAGATGATATTAATACTAAGTTTTCATCGATATGTGCCATAAATTTTTTAAAATTTGGGTCAAAACAACCGTCTACACTATTTTTCAGTATATTACTCGTCTTTTTAAAGACAAACAATTGCAATTGAAAGAATAGTTTCTAAGGCTTTATTTCCCCCTATAGTTATTTTGAACGTTGTCCCTAATTTTTTACAAGTACCCAAAAAAAGAATAAAGGGAAAATAAGAAAAGCAAAAGAAACTAGTACTCCCCTGGTTTTGCTCAATATTGGAGAAGAAACAAGATAATCTGGCTAAATCGTCATCCAAGAATCATCCATGCAAAAATTCAAAGAACTTCTGGGCTTCTCTTTATCAAATATAACTTGCAAATCAAAGACAAGAAACAACTACACCGAGCGTAAAATCCACGGGTGAATGATATGCAACCCAATTGTAAATTAGATTCCTAAGAAAGCAATAAAGATAGGATGAATGTACTAATGTAATCGTGGTTTTCTGCAAGAGTTAGAAAAATTACAAATTTTGGAAATTACACAAAACTAATTTTTCAAAAATAAAAAAAATACGAAATTTACTGTAGCTGAAGTGGCGACGCCGTCAGGATTAATCCTAACGTCGTCTCGAGAGACTGTAAATAAAAATTTCTCATTTCTTGAAAAAAATTCTGCACAAATATCCTATTAGTTATTTTTTGGAAAATTACTATATAAACCACAAAAACAATTAGCACAATCATATGACTCGAAACATGAACACAAGATGCGAATTAAACTAAACTATTTATTTTACATGTTTAAAATGGTTCTTAGAAACCGGAAATTTTTCCCTACACTTATTTGATGCAATATACCTTTGATTGCAATTAAGACGAAGTTAAAGACAAAACAAAGTATGATTATAAATAATTCAAACATATAAAAACAAATGATAAAGAATAAAACACACGACACTCCTAAAATGCATAAAAATAAAAGATTGGGTTGCCTCCCAATAAGAGCTTTTGTTTATTAATGAGTCTTGTAGCTAGACTTGGAGTCACACTCCTAGGAGTTATGAAAATGATCCAAGTCGATGATCTCGCTTGGATTCTCTTTCTCGAACAATTTCCTAGTGGTGGGAATTGATTAAAAGGTTTTGTTAAATTTCTCTCCATCAGGGTCAATCAATTCAATCCTAATGTGCCACGCTCAATCTCCTTCTATTGTTGGCTTATTCTAATCTATTCTCTCATCTATCAACTCCTTCGACTCCCATATATTTCTTTTAGGGTTTATAGGTATAGCTCTTAAGAATTCTACCATCTGTCTAAACACTAAGACATCCTAAAAGAGGTTGAGTTCAACATCTCTAGCAGTTTTCCATTCTCCGAGAAAATGGTAATCCATGAAGTCTTTCTTAGCATAATAGGGGGGTCGGGCACCTATCACATCCGTACTAGGTTGTGAGGTATAAGACTCTCGTTTTCCTAAGGTAGTGAATAAGGCACTTCTTCATCACCTAGGTCGATTTCTTTAACTGCAAATATTGACCTAGTAATTCCTTCTCCTACCGCTATATTGGCTTTCTTACAACCAGTTACGACACTAGCGGTTGCTAAAAATCCTCTTCCTACAAGTAAAGGTGTCGCGGGGTCTTTTTTCATGTCTATGACATAGAAGTCCTCTAAAAGTTTTAACTTTCCTATGTGAACTTCTACGTTCTTTACAATGCCTACGCGATAAGACTTAGTTCCATCCGCTAACCCAAAAACATGATCGGTCTCTTCTAATAATCCAATCTTAAGCTTTTTGAATAGATATAACGGGATTAAATTCGCGCAAGACCCTAAATTGGCTAAGGTATCAAAAGGCTTGGAGTCCCCTAGTCTACAAGGCAAGGTGAATAATCCAGGATCCTTCATTTTCTTTGGCATTTCGCCTTAAATGAATGCGGACCCATTTTGACCTAACTCTAAACTCTCTACATATTTATCAAGAATTGCATTGTATATTGGATCATGAGCTAGAACTTTAAGAATCGGTAAGTTAAGATGCAAATCCTTAAATTCATCTTCTAAAGTTCGTTCGGGTTCTTTTGGTTTTGGTGTTCTAATTTCATTGACCGTTAGTATTTTAACTTGTGGTTGGTCTCTTTAAAAATTATTTGTTTGTTTGGAACATATTTTAATAGCAATGATCGAATTGAGGGGATGAGATGAGCTTTAGGGGTCTTCCATTAGGTAAGAACGAGCAAACGAAACCGAAGAAGTATTTAATTTCGGGTTCTTAACCGTATCACTTGGTAGTGCTCCCGTCATTCGATCATTGATGGCTTTCAAGAATGTGTCAATTTTATTGGTCATCTCGCTTTGTTGTTGTTTGAAATCGGCTTCAATCTTAGACAATCTAGCGTCTTAAGATGCCATTAAAAATTAGACACCAATCCTTCGAGATTTGATTGATATTAAAATTTTAAGGATTGTTATTGAAGGGGCGGTTCGGGAACGAACCATTGGGTTGGAAACGATTCAGTGGGTTTGAAAAAATATTTTGAGAATTTTAAGGTTGCCTCCACCTAAGGTTTGGGTAACTTTTCCATGACGGATTATAGGTGTCACCAAGATTATTTTTCTCGGGTTTAAAAGTGAACCACTTGCCTCCCGCTTCGTCGATACGCGAGGATGCATAATCGACAAAAGCTTGCTCGAGATTTTCCATGAAATATTGAGTGTCGTGAGGACCACTATAAATCTCACATGAATAAGCGATCTTGTTCACCTGAACGGGTAATTTAGGAGCAAGGTGAGCTTCCGTCAAGCGTTGGACTTGATTTTTAATCACTTCCGATATTAATTTTAGGGTTTTATCTCTTAAATTGCGTTTTTGACCAAACGGAACCTCGGAAACTTAAAATTTTTTCGTGTAAACTCAAGTTATCAATAATCTTATGCCCTAAGTCCAAAAATTTCATTCACCCCTCCTCCTATACCCAAAACCCACGAAATTCATATGTATGCATGCTCAAAATTAATTAAATGGCATCTAATTTTGAAAGCCTCACCCATGTGTGCATGTTAGATGAGAAAATGACACTTTTGTTGCCTTGTAATTTGCATGCATGCAAGTTCTTACACATCACATGCATTCTTACAATTTGACTAACCCTTTGACTAAGTAAATTTTGAATTTAGCCAAGTATAATGAACCTTGGCTAGAAAAACTTAAACCATATGGTCCCTTGTGACCACATTCGGCCGAACCCAAGACCAAACACACCTTTGGTGTGTGTTGGTCACTTAAGCATCACTTGAACCCTTCAAACCCTAACTCATGGCCTATATATATCACACTTTCTCTAAACTAGGTCATTTCATTTCATTTCAAACTCACCAAAAATTTTCTTCCTCCTCCCTTGTGCCTCCTAGCTCACGGCACACCACCACCAACATACACAACCCATATCTTTTGATTTCTAGCAAGATCCAAGTGTTCAAAGTTCATTCCTAGTTATATCTAAGGTGTTGTGAAGCATTAATTCCTTGATTTCAAGAATTATAAAATTAGGGTTTTCAAGATTTATTTGGGGTTTTTATAGATCTATAGTTTGTGGGTATAGATCTTGTGTTTTCACTACTTGCTCTTCTTGAATTGTAAGTGTTCCTTGAATCTTTGTTTGGTTTCATCTATTTTCTTTATAGATCTATGCTTGTTCATAAAGATCCATGTGTTTGTGTTATTTTTACAAAAGAAATAAGTTAATATTTTGTCATCTTTTATAAAATGGAAGTAAACATTGTTACCACTTTTATGTTTATGTTTTATAATATGTTCTTGGTGAGATTGAGAGTTGATGAGAGTTGCAACAATAGAGATTAGGGTGGATTAAGGTTTAGTTTTGTTGGTTGGTTATTGGTGAATAAAGATTTGGGCTAGATTAGGCACTAATATGCGAGTTGGGATGCTTTTTGGTCGTATTTCGGCAAAACAACCTTGCTGTCCCGAATTAGTTTTATGGTTTAGAGCGACTTAAAAATGTTTTCATTAGGCGTAAAAGTAGTTTTCGAAGAGCTTAAACTCATAGATTAATTTTCATAAGACACACTTTAAAATCAAACTTAATAAGCCAAGTTATGCCAAATAAAAACGAAATATCTTTTCGGCAAAATAGATAATAGTGGGGTCTGTTTGGAATTGTAAAATGGGTTTCCCGGCACTTTCGACCATTTGGATATTTTAAATGCAAGCAAACATTAGGAATGTTAAGTAATAATTTGTTAGAACAACAGAAATGTCATGACAAGGTTATTGAAGATGCAACCCTAATAAAAAGTAGGATTATTAAAAATGGTACGAATTAGGCATTTAGGCGATTTACACATAAGGATTGGGCGGTTTAGGATTGTTTAAGCGATTTGTAAAATATGAAAACTTAAGAAAATAGGGGACGCTATTAACATTTTGAAACTAAAAACTTTCCTAAAAAGGAAAGGTTTCTATAAATAGTAACTTTTTGCAAGTGTCGAGATTTATCAAAGATGTTATAAATCTATCTGAGTCTTTTATTACTAAAACGTAAACACACTCGGATGCTTTAAATGATAAACATGGATGCTATACTTGTTTCTTTGGCGAATGCTAAGTCATACCCATTTTAATCTAGGTCGCGGCAGCCTCCTTAAATTCAATCCTCATTTGTTGTGGTTATCGCTTTATCCTTGTTAAGGTGAGTTCATAGCCCCACGTTTTTACTGATTTACAAATGCTTTATACCATGGGGTGAGAAACATTGTTTGCTTTTAAATTGGACACAAGTTCTTTACGCGAGTTTTACATGTTTATGTGTTGCCTAAGTTTGCTTACAAACCTACTACTGCCCGAATTATCATGAACTGTTAGTTTCTCGACCGGAGGACCGGTTGAGGAAGCGCGAGTGAGTAAATAGATCTATTGGGACTAATTATCCCTATCCGCTTTGGTTCCACTTAACGAAGAACAAACGGATATATGTCATGTCGATTGTGCATTATGGTGGTCTTTGGTTTGGGACACCGGTTAAGGGCAAGAATACTATGCGACAGGATGTAACATGCCCTGTTGATTATTAGCTTCAGTGTCATGAGCTTAGCACAACAGTAAATACTTTTATGTGATGCTGTATTTGTTATAGTAGTCGCATACGTTTTGAAATCTTGTGGTCCACTCTTGTATTAACTTAAACCTATGAATTCACCAACATTATGTTGACGTTTTAAACATGTTTTCTCAGGTGCTTAGCTTGGATTGATTCTTGATGCTATATGGAGTCTATGTGCTATGTGACTTCGCCAATTTCAAGACTTATCTATTATTTACTCGTTGTCATTATCAAAACTTTGTTATGCTTCCGCTACATCTAACTTAAATATTATGGGTTGTAAAACTTAAATTTTATTTTCCGTTATGCAACGAGTAAACCTTTTCAAACGTCCATGATTAGTGGTCGTTCTTTATTGCTTTGTGATCGGATTGTTATGACGTCACGCCCTCGGACACGTATTCCGTCCAGGCCCCGTCTAGGGGTGTGACATCTTTGGCGTTTTTGTCACATAGCTTACCACCAGCAGATTGATTGATGGTTCACCTTGTGGCGGGATTGACATGGTCATAAAAGATTTAGACTTGGAGCCAAAGATCGATACCATGATGAGGGACTTTTTGGAGTAAGTCCTTGAAACGAGTCCATGCTTAGGAGAGAGATTCACCTTGATGTTTTTGGAACATCAAGATATGATTTCGGAGTTTAGAAGTCCTTCCCGGTGGAAAGAATTGAGCAAGGAAACAGGTAGTAAGATCCTCCCAAGTGGAGATGGATCCCGCGAGAAGACGTTCAAGCCAATTGTTGGCTTGATCGCAAAGGGAAATTGAAATAAACGCAGTCACATCCTTTCTTTATTTGCAATATCAAGGTCAAGTGAGTCCACAAGTTTTAGAAAATCCTTAAGATCTTGATTTGGATCCTCGGACCGAAGTCCGTGGAATAAGCATCCGTTTTGCACCAACCGGATGGTGTCGGATCGTAAAAGCACCACATTGTTTCCATTCGGGAGTTCAATGGTGTTTCGATAGCCCTCGTGGCTTGGTATGGAATAATCTCCTAAAGTACGGATAGGGTTTTCTTCTCCCATGGTGGTCAACGAAAAGAGAAGGTTTTACAAAACAAAGGGAACAAAGAAAAAGATAGACTACGATAAAGCTAATTGACAAGAAAATAAAATTCTCACTTGATGGGAATCTTGTGAGTGGACCTAAGCTAGATAGAATTTGAAACCTAGACTATTCCCCGACAGCGTCACCAAAAACATGATGTGGATATTGTAAACGCAGAAATTTTACAATCCCCTACGTAGAGTACCTAATTGTTGCAGTGTAGTATAGGCAAGACTCGGGGGTTGTTATCGTTCTCAAGGGGAATAGTTTGTGAAGGCTCGAATTAAATGTAACTAAGGTCTAAGGGTTGAGAGAATATTATTGTATGTTTATATTTTAAGAAAGCAAGTAAAATCTCAGGTTTGAATGGGGTTTTGTTTTAAAGCTAATTAACTAATAAACTAAATTAAATCTAAACTAACTATGTGGAAACTCGTATAGGTAAACAAACGTGTTCACTTAATCATGCACTCCTCCTTAGTTTGATCCTCCTAATCCTATTGCCCGTCACCCTTGTGATGTAATGTGTAAGTATTTCCTAATTCATGAACGAATTACATGAACCCGCCGTCTATGTAATATTCCGTTAAGGTAACGCGCACATTCGTCAATGATGTGCTGTCGTTGTATGGTATATTTAAGATGATTCAAGTTTTAAATTTATATTTTGCCGACTAAACCAAAAACAACACTTTAACGGGCAGTGTACCCGATCGGTAGTAGTTTCGTGGTAAGTAGGGTGTCGAACACTTGAAGCGAGGTTAAATCTATCAATTTAATTAATATCTTGGTTATCTAATCTATGTTAATTCTATTATATTCTAAACTGATGTTAAACCTATGTCAGTCTAAATCCTAATTCTAACGGAAAAGGGGGGTTTTCAGCCTGAGAGACTGGCACGGTTTGGTTGGTGACTACAATCAATTCAAGGCACTTTAACCCACGCAAGCTAATTAACAAAAGATAAAAGAGCGGTCGAACCTTATATAAGAAAACTGTATTAACCATTATTAATCCGGTTAGAAAGTTGGTTTGTTTATTAAGTGCAATGATTTCTTCGCTTAAGGTGGCATATCATTCTTAAGACATAGGCGTTACATCATCCTAAGACTTAGACAAAATAATTCTATCACAATTAAAGCATCCGCATAAAGCATCCTTATTTGCTGATTATAATCTATCTTAGGGATTAAAGCAATGGTGATCTTGTTAAACCCTAGCTCATAGAGACTTTGCCCACTTACCGCTTATTGGAAATTTATACACTAGTAGTCTACTTGTCCAAGTATCAATTGGAATCAGAACGTTACTTGTTGAATTATCTAGGTCACCTGCTAGTCAACACGATCAATAAACCATCTGCAATATCCAATTAACTAGTTAAGCCCAAAGCGTATCCTAGACACAGAATTAGAAGGACAATATTTGTGTAACTATGATTCTAGATGTATCAATTACTATATGGAGAGCTATCCCGGACTCTAGATCTACTTGGTCCGTGTCACTAGATCCAGTTGAATGATAGGTCGCATACAAAAGCGCGTAAACAAGTATAAATTGATAAACATAAACAAGCATACAACGATAAATCAAGAAATCAAGATAAACAAATACCAAAAACCAATTTTTTTTGTCCCCCCCCAATAGTTTCATAATAATGGCTAATACCTGAAGGTATTAGCCTTCAAACGTCATAAAAATACAGAGCATTTATTTTAGCCAAGGGGATTCTAAATAAACTAACCGAGTTAACGAATGATACCAAAAACTGAATGATTACTAAAGTATACGGAATTACACGTTGTCTCCTATGGAATTGAATACGTTGCTCGACCTCTTCTGCTCTTTTTCTCCTCTGAAAATCGACTTTTGTGGTTTAGGTATCGAGAATATGATTTAGCACACTTAAAACTTGTTTTTGAGTTTTCTATTTATAAGGTCTGGAAGTCGGTTGGATACGGCGTATCCAAGGAGTTGGATATGGCGTATTGGGGATTTCTTAGAGTAGGGACCACGCTTGATATATTCTAGAATATTATATTGTTTCAATCTGAATACGTCGTTAGAGAGTCCTCTAGATACGTCTATTGATCTTTATTCTCTGTAGGTCTTTGGTGATGCAGGCATGGATACCGAGCTGTATCTTACTCCATGGATACGGCAGATATGTCTTCAGAATAGTAAATCTTTAATCATTATCTTCATTTCACGCTCTAGAATACACAGCTTTTGCTAACTTTCACCAATTACTCCATAATTACTGCAATTCTCAAATATAAACGATTAAGCAACGATTCTTTGCAAAAACTATATAAAATGGGTTAATAACATGGGATAAATGATGCTATAAAATAGACGTTATTTGATGTCATCAAATATCCCTCCACTTGAATCCTACTTGTCCTCAAGTAGACTTTAGAAGTTTATAAAAATGTATCCCTAAGGATATTTTCCGTTAAAGCATTTTTTTGATCTATTACAAGTACACAACCAAACACCTCACGAAATAGGAAGATGAAAACACTCAAATCACTCAACTAATCTATGTGGTAACATGTAACTAATTCGCTCAATTGCTCGGTCGTGACGAGTATTCTATCATAAGCTTGGCAAGGATACACATCTCTACCGCTAAAGCTAAGGAGTAACAAGTTTATAAAGGTAAATATGGGTTTGTGTATGGAAAGGCTTACGGTTGATCATTCTACAATATTTCACCAGAAGTACCACTCCAATAAGGCAGCTGAAGCACACATACACACCCGGAACGCCGGGATAGACATGTGTGTTCGATCACATACCCATTCGAATTTAACCAACGGCTAGGATGAAGAATGATATAGGGTAGGAACCTTTTAACTTTCACTAAAAGTCGTAAACCAACGAGGTACAAGACATGCAAACATGGCCGTAACGACGGAATAGACATGCATGTTCGTATGAATCCTCATTCGCGTAAAACCAGCGGCTAATAATCAGGTGAGAGGGAAGTAAATTGTTGTTAAATAAAAATCAAGAAACAAATAGATTAAGACTTAAGATACAAGTTGCTAGACACTTATTTCCCGACCGTTACCATGATAAAGACACAACTATTTATAATGTCTTGATCATAGATCAAAAACAACAACCTAAGTTGGCATTCCCTTAGTGGTCAACTTCCTAATTTTCCCAAAACTTTACATACTCTACAAGGCAAGTAGCGATATCTTCCACTTTGTACAATACTCTACATCATTGATTTTTTAGACGTATCAACGAATAATCGATCCTTCGTGTAATTCCTTTGCGAAACGATTATCTTCAAACATTCTTTCTCTTTTTGTATTTTTTCTCATTTTTTCAAATTTTTTTTACCTATGCTTCAAATCTCGGTGTAGTTTCACCATCTTCACGATCATAATAATTCCGAATAATTCCTTCGGTAATTCTTCGTTCTTTGGTTTCACCAATAATTGTGACTGTAGTAAAATCACATGAGTTATGACTACTAATATACATTCCCATTTGCAATGTGCAAATTTCCAACCGCACCAAAGATAGAAAATAACACAAGACTCGAGAAATACAAACTTTACACTTTAAGCAACTATAAATTAAACTTAATCTAACAGGGTAGGTTAAGGTGTTAAGTGGATAACTAAACACAAAGAGGTGTACCTGTAATTCCTAAAGGATGGGCTCTACGGGTTGTTCTAGTGGATCTTCACTCTAAAGATGAGAGTGGAAAAGGGTTTAAACATGAGGTTAACTAACCGGTGTAGTTAGTTAATAAGCAACATGTAAAGGTGATTTGGGTGTAATCCTAAAATTTACCAATTTAAACAAGTTACTCCATCTAAATCCATAGTACTTATCATTGCGGTCTCGAGTGATATACCAAGCCAAGTTCTAAAGTCTACAACATCACCGGCACACTCATATTTTGTGGAATTTGGGTAAATATTTGGAAACAGAAAGGTTAAATCCTCACAATATCTAACAAGGATTATTGTGTGCGGGTTATGTATCATGTAATTTCACAAAAATATGCTTGAAATTTTTTTAAATTTGAGCATAACTTAAGCATTTTAATGTGAAAAATAGGACAAGTAAATATTCTAATTCCACCCCCACTTGAATTATACAACGTCCTCGTTGTATATATAAAACATTAAATACGGGAATTTAAAAAGAATTAGAATGAGAAACTCCCATGATATTTGCTCGGTAGATTCTCCAAGTTGCATTTATGAGCAAGATTGTGTGCTGAAAAAGCGTCTGAATCCTAGCACGAACAACACACACATAGAATTCCAGAAAATATGCATTCCACCAACTTCGTCGATATTTCTTTTCACGAGGTCCTGTGTAACATATAGGAAAAACAAGTGCAATTCTATCTCCGTGTATTCATTTGGTTAGACTCGAAATAAATACCTAAAACTGTACAGGAGGTCAATATGATGTATTTATTCCCCAGGATACGCCGTATTGATACTTGTGTCATATACGCTGTATTCGTTCAACGAATACGCCGTATAGACTGTGCTGAAAACAAAGACTGGATAACGTCCAGATAGTCAATACGCCGTATCCATGGGGTTTGGATACGCCGTATCAGCTATCTGGGAAGACAGACTCGATAAAAATTGAAAATTACATTCCGGGTTGTCTTCCGGCAATCACTTTTGTTTTTGTGAGAGTCTTTAAGTTAGACTTGCCCTAATTTAATCCCATCCTTATAAAACAATTTGGGGTCGAACGGGATGCCAAATGGCACATACAAATCTGATTAGTAAAATAATGACATCCCTTTTTGTTAATATGAGTCCAAGTCCTTATATTAAAATATATCCCTTGATAAAAGTTTCGTTTTGAAAAATATATTAAATATAGGATGTATCATGACTTGTTTCTAAAAGCTTATTTGACCCATGTGCATAGGCACCAACATCGATATTTATTACATCAGGTAACGGTTTGACAGATAAATCCCCCAAAGAGTGTTCCATATCGATTTTATCATCATCATTATCCTTATTCGATTTTAAATCATCAGGATAAACTACGTTGAAAGGAAATAGATCATTAAAGTTTAAAACATTTTGTTCCTCTTCATCACATTCGGACAATGATGTTTTCCCTCTTTTCAAATTAATTTCAACGATGTGTTGAAGACTTAAATGTGTTCAGTGAAAATTTGATTTAACTTAAAGCATCATTGAAAACAATGGCTGGAATTCATTTCTAGAAATATTTTTAAGAAGTCTAAATCATCAAATAATGACCGTAGCTCATGTGATGGAATGGAAGGTATGACTTTTTCTTTATGTTTTTCGAAATCCGTTTTCAAATGATGACAAAAATCATTTTATAAGAAAACGATCTTTGTCACAAATAATTTTGTAATCCTCATTGTCAAAGGGGGGGGGGAAAAGATTCTGTCCCCAAATGAATATTCTAAAATCGATCAATCATTGACGATAATAAACAATGAAGAATATTACTTGAATTTTGCATTGAAGTGTATCCTTAGGTGCAAAGTCATAGTTAACGACTATAGCTTGGAATTCAGCTTCCATAGATTAAAGATCGTAAAAATCGTCATCAACCCTAATCTTCCCATATGTAGCAGTTTGCCAATTAAACACTTTTCCATGTTTACGAGCTTTTTCTTCCTCGAGCCTAATGTATTCTTCCATAGTAAGGTTTGGATTGTCCATCCTGAAACAATCTTACTAAAAGAAAAAAAAAAAAAAAAAACCTAAAAATAACAAAATACGTCGCTTTCAGTGAACTGAAGACGCCGTATCACACCAACATAATAAATAAACAAACAGAATAATACACTAATCTAAATTACACTAATCCTATGGCTGGCACAGTTTGGTTGGTGACTACAATAAAAAACAACACTTTAACGGGCAGTGTACCCTATCGTAGTTAGTTTCGTGTATTATGTTCGAACACTTAAGCGAGGTTAAATCTATCAATTAATTAATATCTTAGTGTTATCTAATCAATTTATTCATTCTTATTCTAACTATATTAAACCTATGTCAGTCTAAATCCTAATTCTAAAGGAAAAGGGAGGTTTTCAGCCTGAGAGACTGGCACAGTTTGGTTGGTGACTACAATCAATTCAAGGCACTTTAACCCACGCAAACTAATTAACAAAAGATAAAAGAGTGGGTCGAACCTTATAAAAAAACTGTAATAACCATTATTAATCCGATAGCAAGTTAGTTTGTTTTATTAAGTGCAATGATTGCTCTCTCGAGGTGCAATATCAACATAACACAAAGCTTTACAATCACCTAATATCTAGAACAAAATAATTTGTCACAATTAAAGCATCCTTATTAAAGCATGCCTTATTTGCTAATTATAATCTATCTTAGGGATTAAAGCAATGGTGATCTTGTTAAACCCTAGCTCATAGAGACTTTACTCACTACCACTTAATGTCAATTTATACACTATGTAAGTTCACTTGCCCAACTAAGTGGAATCAGAACGTTACGTGTTTGAATATCTATGTCACCTGCCTAAGTCAGACACGATCAATAAACCATCGGCAATATCCAATTAACTAGTTAAGCCCGAAGCGTATCCTAGACACAAACTTAAAAGGACAATATTTGTGTAACTATGATTCTAGATATATAAATTACTATATGGAGAGCTATCCCGGACTCTAGATCTACTTGGTCCGTGTCACTAGATCCAGTTGATAGGTCGCATATAAAAGCACGTAAACAAGTATAAATTGATAAGCATAAACAAGCATACAACGATAAATCAAGAAATCAAGATAAACAAATACCAAACATTCAAATCTTTATAATAATGGCTAATACCCGACGGTATTTGCCTTTAAACGTCATAATAAATACAAGAGCAATTATTTAGCCAAGGTAAACTAACCGAGTTAACGAATGATACCAAAAACTGAATGATTACTAAAGTATATAGAATTACACGTTGTCTCCTATGGAATTGAATACATTGCCCGACCTCTTCTTCTCTTTTTCTCCTTTGAAAATCGACTTTTGTGGTTTAGGTATCGAGAATATGATTGAGCACACTTAAAACTCGTTTTTGAGCCTTCTATTTATAAGGTCTGGAAGTCGGTTGGATACGGCGTATTAGGGATTTCTTAGAGTAGGGACCACGCTTGATATCTTCCAGAATATTATATTGATTCCATGTATTGAATACGGCGTATTGAGTCTCGTGGATACGACGTATTGATCTTCAGTCCTTTTGGTGGTATTTGGTGAGTGCAGTCACAGATACGTCGTATCTTCCTTGATGATACGGCTATTGTACTTACAGGAACAGTAATCTTCAAAATATCTTCATTTAAGCTCCAGAATGCGCGCCTTTTGCTAAGTTTCACTAATTACTCCATAATTACTGCAATTCTCAAATATAAACGATTAAGTAACAATTCTTTGCAATAACATACAAGAATGTTAAAAACAAGGGATAAATGACGCTAATAAAGATTAGACGTTAATATGATGTCATCAATAATAGTAAATTTTACCGAAAGAGAAGGCATTACCCGTTAGCTAAAAGTGCAACCTCCGCAATTCGTCAATTGCAACGGTGTTGTTTCTGGTTTTTCTAGAATGAATATTTGCAAATAGTGAGAGAACCTACACGTCTATCTCTTAATCATTTTTGTACTTATGTTTTGAAATTGTTGGGCCAGCGTATTTGAGGAAACCCATAGTAACTGATGTTGTAAAGCTTTATCGGCATCACGAAGAAAAGCACGGATTTTCGGGGATTTTAGGAAGCCTTGATTGTACGGATTGAGAGTGGTTTCGTTGTCTGTACGCATACAAAGCGCAATATGTATATGACGAGATCATGGTCTGGAACTTTTTCATATTTTCCAGAAGTTTGTTGCGTCACAAGACTTAGATATGGCATGCTTTCTTTGGTGTTGTCGGGTCAAACAACGACATCAAGTTTTACATCAATCCCCTTTATTTAACGATCTCAAAATCGAACAAGCACCAAAGATTCCTTTTGTGGCTAACGGCGTAACTTACCCATGGGGATATTATCTTGTTGACGGGATATATCCAGTATTGGCGACACTCGTTAAGACGATTCCATAACTAGCTGATGATGACTACAAGCGAATAAAGTATAAGCAAAAGCAGGACTCGGTAAGGAAAGATGTGGAACGAGCGTTTGGTGTTCTAAAGAATAATTGGGCCATCCTAGCCATTCCCGCGTGAGCGATGAAAAAAGAAAGAATAGTATGAAAATTGATTTAAAATGCATCATATTACATAATAGTGAGTTCGAAAATTTACAAAGTGTAATGCGAAAACTCACAATGGTACCCGTAATGAATCCACATCAACTGACACTCTTTAACAAAATTTTCCCGAATGAAAGAAGATGCAAAAGGTTATGAGTCACATTAGATCGTCACAAGCACATCAAAACCTTCTATCCGATTTGGTCGAACCCTTGTCTCGTAATGATAAATCTTAGCTTTAAATGTGATATTTTTAATATTCGAAGTCTATGTAATGTTTTTAATACTCTTATGAATAAAAGATTTTAAGATAACAGTATTTTAATTCCAAGTTGGTTTACGTTAGGGTTGATAGTTTACTTTTAGTTTATACTAAAAAGTTATTTAAAGAAAAAAATAGGTAAAAGGTTTGTATGAGTGAGTTGCCAAAACAGGTGAATGATGAGTGAGAGTGAGTGAAAGTGAGAGGGGAGAGAAAGCTGAGGAGGCGCTGAGGTGGATGTGATGAGTTACCATCCCCTTGTGTGGGGTCCCCCCCCCCCCCCACTCCCTTTTACCTAAATTCTTGCATTTTCCACAATTTGTTTGAGATTCAACATATGATATTGCACATCATTTGATGGAAACTTTTAAAAAGATTTTGTAGGCATAACATTTATCAATAATAAAAGAAGATAATTTATATCCGTTGAGAAAATTAAACCTTGAAGCACATACTATAAAGTTACATGAATGCATGACATGTATGTAGAACCGTAGAGGGGGTGAATATGGTTTTCTTGACTTCTTCGAAGTTTATAAAACTTCAAGTCTTTGAAAGAGCCGAGTGGTGTGATAAAACTACTTTATGGTAAAAACAATAAGTAGATATAGAGAAAGAGAGAAAGAAAGGCACCATGTTATATATTGGTTCAGGAAGGGGGGGTTTAGTCCTTCCGTACGTCCAGTTGCGAATCCACGACTCCGATACTATACTAGTATAATCCTTATGGAGGACTATAAACTGTATTACAATTTAACTCCACCGACTTTCAACAAAACCCGACGCTCACAAAGAAGAGTTACTACCTATGGTATTCCTCCCTCGGAATCCACCGTTAAGAACCCGTGATTCGACTTAACCTATAACTATAAAGGCCTCCCCTGGAGCTTCATACCACCAGACTAGATCCCAATGTATCTAGGCTTGATCCCACTGATACAAGAACATCCCTTAACAACTCGATTGATAGAAATAACGAGAGAAGAACCAGTCCTAACCAAGACCTAAGACTCGATTCTAAAGAAATGGTATGAGAAAGAAGACCCTCGACAAAACACACAAGTATGATTAGTAATTTGCGTGGCTCTTTTGGCAGGGAGATAGTGTGTTCCTTAATATTTGAAAGAAGAAAGATAAAGAACACACATGGTGTTATACATAGAGATAAGAGGAATATAACAAAGAGGAAAGAAAGATTGAAAGAATTGAGGAATACAAAGGTTAAAAAAAAGAGGGGTATATTTATAGTCCAAGAACCCAAAATAGGTAAAAATGAATTTTGAGTTGGCGCGCTGGCTCGTGTCAACGCATGGCCGGAAGTGCGCCAGAGGCCCCGAAACCATTTGTGGTTCTTGGCTTTTTAATTACCCGCTCTTGTTAAACCCCAATTTGGAACATCACGATATAACCATTACAATCACTCTTATACTCAAGTCAACTAACTCAAATAGTCCAATTAATTAAAGCGTTTGTGAAGTATTTAAAAGCCTAATACTTAACCCAATATTGTGAAAGAGAGAAAAGAGAGTATATCTAATAATGAAGATTCCTGCAAATGTAACTAGCTTAGTTGGGATCTAACTAAAGGTTTAAAGAGCTAGTTAGGGTACAAGAGAATATTCATGGAATATTCTTAACTTAGAGATAAAAGGGGAAGATTTGAAATTTGAAATTCAAATCTTTTAGAGCACATGTTAGATTAAGAGAATTGTTTTGTGAAAGAGTTTCATAGAGTTGCATGAAGTTTGTGACGTGGATGGAAAGAGAAGCCTAGTTGAGTCTTGGTTTGAAAGTAGAGGTTGATAAGAGAATGAAGAAGGGAAGTTGCTAGGTGAATGATAATATCAATAGTGAAAGAGAGGTCATGTTTTATGTTGTTATAGTAAGAAGTGTAAATGGTTTGAGATGAGAAGGTGTGCTATGTTTTGAGAAGAATTCAATATAAGGGTTGAGAATAGAATGAGGCATCTTGGGTTGATAAGGTGGCTTGATCAAGGTGAATGAGAAATAATGTTTACAATTGTTTAGTTTGAAATCAATCTAATAGGAGGAGAAAAAAATGAGGTAACTTGATTGATGATTGGCTTGAACAAAGGGGTGAAAATAAAGTGTGTGTGAGATGTTGTATACAATGATCTGAATAGTGAGTGAACTGTTTGAGAAAGTGTTTGTAATACTATGAGGATGAGGCATTTGTAGAAAATGCGATTGTGACAAGAAAGTACAACAAGTACAAGGATAGTACATTATGTAAGAGAATGTGAGTTGGCGTATTGAGGATTAGATTTTAGGATTATTTGGTGAAGGTTTATGTGTAGGAAAGTTTAGGCTTGAAGGTTTGAAGATGAAGAGGAAGAAGATGAAGATGACGCGGAGTTTTGCAAATCAGAAAAAGTTTTACAATCCTCTAGGTAGATTACTTAATCATTGCAGTATAGTATAGGAAAAACCTGAGTGGTTTGTAATCGTACTCTATGGGAATAATTGTTGAAGGCTCAATTAAATTGTAACTAAGGTCTAAGGGGTTGAAAGAAGATTATTTTTGTATTTTTATATATTAAGAAAGCAAGTAAATCTCGATTTTGAAGGGGGTTTGTTTTAAACCAATTAAATTAATAAACTAAATTAAATTTAAACTAACTATGTGGAAACTCGTATAGGTAAAAAATTATGCTCCCTTAATCATGCACTACTTTTTAGTTTGATCCTTCTAATCCTATTGCCCGTCACCCTTGGGATGTAATGTGTAAGTATTTCCTAATTCATGAACTAATTTCACGAACCCGATGTCTATGTAATATTCCGTTAAGGAAACACACAAGTAAGGTAGTATGAAGACTATTACAAGGCCCCTAAGAGTACATTACACGCATTCAAACACTTAAAAGGTGATCAACCATATTAGGGCAAGGTAGTATGAAGACTGTTGCGATGGTATCCTTTCTACACAATCACATTTCCCTAGATGTCTTCGCAAGCAATTAAGAAGCTAGTTTTCTAGAGCCTAACGCGCACACTCATCAACAAGAAGCAATAGTAAAAGGATTTACAAACTAAGTTTCATGCAATCATAAGCAAACACTAGTTAATTTAGCCTAACATGTTAATTGAAAGTAAAGAACAAATAATCAAACAATACTTAGACATATTGAAAGATTAAAGGATGAAAGGTCTTCACTTTAATTAATCATGGAGTAATTGGTGGATACAAAAGGGTTATGAGATCGTAAAATTGGCCCAAAAGCTGATAAAAATCGTTCCTCTAAAATACCCTACGAATTCCACCTTTAAAACACATAATTTAGGGTTTGTATATATAAGAAAATAAACACGACAATGTCGCTTGTAAGTTGCGACGCCGTTAGCCCACTAATCTTCTTAGGGTTTCTTTTGAGTCGGCTACTTCTGACGCCGTCACCAAAATCCTGACGCCGTCGCTTGAGACTCCTTACGCCGTCACAAGCAATTTTGACGCCGTCTCCAGCCACTGTATCTCTTTTGATATTGAAATTCGTGTAGAGTTGTATTCTCATCCGTTTCTTCCCAAATTGAGTCCAAGTCACGTGTATTTCCTCTAAATATCATCCAAGTGCTAAAAATACAAAATGAAATGATTAAGCATGTATTTTGAGCATATTTGCATGATTTAGGGGGTTAAATGACCCAAAAAAGTGTATAAATAACACCTTGTTGGGAATTATTGATTTGATGAGACAAAATAAATAAAAGAATAAAACAAGAAGGACTTAAATGCAAAGCTGGAATTCTTCAAAAGATGGAAGATTTTAAAGATTCTAAAAGATCTCCTTAAGAAGATAAAAGATATAAAAGATAAAGATAAAAGTTAGGAAGATATTATTTGTTTCCTAATTATATTTGTTCTTATGCTTTGTAAACCTAGATGATCTCTACTATATAAAGAGACATTAAGTTGTGTTGTTTAGCATCCATAAAAGTGTGTGTACCTTGGATCAATGTAGACATCTAGTTGGTGTATGTAGCCTCAAGGATCTTTGATCCCTATTATAGGTGGTAATCGTTCTATACTGATCATATAGAATTGGGGCTTGTATGAAATGTATGAATGAAAAACCTTGTTCAATAACAATTGTCTTTATTATATTTCGCTCTATAATTGTTATCATTGTTATTGTTTATCCTAGATATAAGATCTAAACAATCTGAGCTTAAACGATCATTAGGTTTTCAAAATTGGTATCAGAGCCTGGTGGCTCGTGATATCAAGGATTCACAAGGTTTTTGTGTTCTGTTCGTGGACAAGAAGAAGGGTTTTGAAGCTGCTGTATGTTTTGTTGCTGTGTACTCAAAAGCTGCTGTGTGTTTCATGTTTAAAGCATTAACAAAGAAGCATCAAGGAACTCAAGGTTTTTAAGAAGAAGATTTATACTTGGCGTCAATAGCAGGCTTGAAGTTATGCTATTTCGTGAATCAAAGGCGTATACAGGAGTTTGTTTTTGCTACTGTTACATCAGGGAACTCAAGGTTTTTAAGAAGAAGATTTATACTTGGCGTCAATAGCAGGCTTGAAGTTATGCTATTTCGTAAATCAAAGGCGTGTACAGGAGTTTGTTTTTGCTACTATTACATCATGAAGAATATATAAGTACAACTGATATGGTTAAGATTGGCAGTTTTTGGGGTATGGTATAACGAGTTAAATCCTAATTTGTAGGGATTGTACTCTTATCCCAAAATAACTTCCTGGTTTATTAGACGTGGTTAACAGATATGATTTGGACGTGATCTTATTGGCAGTTATGTGATTACATATTAATATTGCTCATGTATTTGGTTAATACTGCTATGTTCACATTATTACTGCTAAGGATAGCAATTAATACTGCCAGGTATATATACTTTATACTGCCAGTTAGTGTGTTAGTACTGCTAATGCAACATTAGTGCTGCTGTCTATATAAGTTAATGCTGCTGGTGGTTGGTTTGTTTGAGGGTTTTGCCGAGTTGCATAATGGGTTATCTCTACATAATCTTGCTGCTAAGGTTAATATTATGATGGTTATAAATGGTGAAGCCTCAAAATATGCTAGAACCTGGTGTTGCTACTATACTATGACAGGATCTTGTTATCTATAAGGTATTTGACAGTTCTTAACAGGTGAGAATGATATCAAAAAAGGAGCAGTAGCAGGTGTGTTCAATAAGTTGCGTGATGGCAACTTGGTTTCAAGTAATGATAAGGAATGTTTGTCTTGTTTCATGGTTCAAATATAAGTTAATACTGTTAATACAACATTAGTACTGCTCGCTTTATATTAGTATTGCCAGCTTATTTGTTACTACTGTTAGATTAGTGACACTTTAGTGACAGATTAGTGACACTAAAAAGTGTCACTAAAAGCTAAGGAGGAAGGAGTATACAAATTAGTGACGAATTAGCGACAGTTTTGTGACAGAAAAAGTGTTGCTAATTGGTAATTACTTAGTACTACTTATTAAAAAGTTAGTACTGCTCCTTTATTTTTAATACCGTTCGAGCAACATTTAGTACTGCTCCTTTAAATAGTTAGTACTGCTGCGATGGAATGTTAATATTGCTCGAATATATTACAACTGTTAGCACTTACCGATATTGGACAGAGACAAGTTTTGATTATCGGTTGGTTTATCGGACAACACACACAGAAAGAAAGTTTTTTAGATTTGGTTTAAATGTTCTTAAACGATTATGGCTATTATTTTTGGGGTTTATTGGATTAATTGGTTACGAAGAAGATTGTTTATCACTTATTTGGAGTTGAAGTGGGGTTTCACAGGTTTGTGTTCTTATCATATTTCAAATGGCTTACAACATTTGGAGGTAACTTGTTCGTGCTTACAACGGTGTGATGAAGACTTGTCAAAATCTAGCAAAAAACAAGAAGGACTTAAATGCAAAGCTGGAATTCTTCAAAAGATGGAAGATTTTGAAGATTCTAAAAGATCTCCTTAAGAAGATAAAAGATATAAAAGATAAAGATAAAAGTTAGGAAGATATTATTTGTTTCCTAATTATATTTGTTCTTATCCTTTGTAAACCTAGATGATCTCTACTATATAAAGAGACATTAGGTCGTGTAGTTTAGCATCCAGAAAAGTGTGTGTGTGTACACTGGATCAATGTAGACGTCTAGTTGGTGTATGTAGCCTCAAGGATCTTTGATCCCTGTTATAGGTGGTAATCGTTCTATACTGATCATATAGAATTGGGGCTTGTATGGAAACGTATGAATGAAAAACCTTGTTCAATAACAATTGTCTTCATTATATTCCGCTGCATAATTGTTATCATTGTTATTGTTTATCCTAGATATAAGATCTAAACAACCGAGCTTAAACGATCATTAGGTTTTCACACACCTCATCAAAATTCAAGACCTTCCTTATCTTGGGATAATTTTTGACGACTTAACATGTCATCCAAAACAATACTACTCTTTTTAAATTTTGAAAAACTAAATGACTCTTCTTGAAGTTTAGATACATTGCATTTTAAAGAGTCAACCTCTTGTGTAAGTTTTCACAATTTAAGCAAGGTTTAACCACCTCTTTGGCTTTATCAAATTTCTTTACCTCAAGTTCGAGTAGCTTGATTTTGTTAATCAATCTTATTCTTTCTTGTTCTAAAATAATTTTTTCTTTTACAATGACGCGTTGGTTTTAGTGATTTCAAAATTTATTTTAACAAGTTCATTATACTTAGTTATTTTGTAATTCATTAACATTATTATCACATTGAGAAGGGTTTATATTTACCTTTTGCTAACCGATTGTCATGAGACATGTTGCGTCCTTCTCAATTTGATCACCGTCTTCACTATTACTCCAAGCTCCACCAACGAATTCCTTTTTCACCTTCGCTCTCGGACAATCATCAATGAAGTGGTTCTTGCTACCGCAACCATAACAACTACGTTCCTGTCTATAACTTCCAACACCTTTGCTCCTATAACCACGACCTCTATCAAACCTATCGCCACCATTACCAAAGCGTTTTTCTCTTTCAAACCTATAACCCTTCTTGAATAAATTCCAAAGGTTCTTCACTATCGAGTTGAACTCTTCTTCTTCGTTTTCATCTTCATCACTTTCATCTTGACATACACTATCATTACTAGTTTGACCCGTGGTAACTTTAGCTTTGAGATCTAGAGGCTTAACCTTTTCTTTAGTGGACTTAAAAATTACACCATCATTTCTTAAGACCATTCCATATACTTTAAGGTTGCTAATTAGCTCGTCAAGAGGAAGTTCCGCCAAATATTTGGCTTCTTTAATCGTTGTGACCTTCGGCCGCCATCTTAACGGAAGAGCTCGAAGAAACTTCTGCGCATGATTCTTGTTAGAATAGTCTTTATCAAAAGATTTTAGACTAGTAACAATAACATTGAACCGTGTGAATACACTATCTATAGTTTCTTTATCTGAGATTGAGAAATTCTCACATTATTGAGTGAGAAGATCAATCTTGCAATCCTTGACTTGTGAATTGCCTTGATAAGTGATAATGAGAGTATGCCAAACCTCCTTGGCGATTTTACACATATAAACTTGTTCATACTCTTTACGTAGTAGAGCATTGTAAAGAGTCATCTTGTCTTCATTATTTTTACCAAATTTTATTTTCTCATTATCTTTCAATTTTTCATATGTTGTTTCAATATGCATCGTTGTTTCGGGATCTTTCATCATGAAAACAAAGTCACCATTTTGAATGACTTGCCACAAGTCAATATCTTTGGACATGATGTAAGTCTCAAAGTGGGTTTTCCAAGAGCAAAACCAGTGGGCTTCTAGCAAAGGTAGTCTTTGCATAGAACACCCATCGACATGGTTCTCTTGAGCCATGTATCTTACTCAACTTTTTCAAAAACCGGAGTTAGGACATCGAATTTTTGAAAAAGAAGTTTTCAACTTAAAAAGACTTCTCGGGAAGGCTTTAACGCTTGAAAATTTGAGTAAACCGCTCTGATACCAGTTGTAGAACCATAGAGGGCGGGTGAATACGGTCTTCTTGACTTCTTCGAAGTTTCTAAAACTTCAAGTCTCAAAGAACCAAGTGGTGTAGTGATCTACTTGATGATATATTATAAGTAGATAGAGAGAAAGAGTCAGAGAGAGAGGCCATGATATATACTGGTTCGGGGTGGGGGTTTATACCATCCGTATGTCTAGGTACGGATCTACGACATGATACTATTACTCTAGTATAATCCGTATGGTAGACTATAAACTGTATTACAACTTCGCTCCACTAATATGCATTAAGATTGGTGCTAACTAAGAAGAGCTACTCCCTACGTTATTCTGCCCTCAGAATCCACCCTTAAGAACCCGTGATTCAAATTTCTTCTAGGATCACTAAGATCAACAAGGACCACTAAGAACTTCCCCTTTAAAGCTTACCAAAACCCCAACTAGACTACCCAATTATCTAGGCTTGATCATTAAAATACAAGACATCCCTTACAACCAAATTGAATTAAAGTTGTTTGATATTAATCAAGCCCTAACCTAACCTAGAGACTCGATTCTAATAGAAATGGTTTGAGAAAGAAGACCCTCGACTACTGACACACAAGTGTGGATTAGGTACTCGTGTGTCTCTCTTGCAGAGACGTGTTCTTTAATAGATGATAGATGAGAAGATTAAGAACACAAGAGGTGTTAGACTTGGAGGATATGAGAAAAGAAAAAGTGAGAAAGAAAGAATGGCAAGAGGTGAAGAATACAAAAGGTAAAAGGGGTATTTATAGGCCAAGAACAAAACTGTGACACTATTCATCAGCCCTTGGCGCGCTACCCCAGTGTGTGGCCAGCGCGCTAGAAACCCACCTCGGGTTTTTGGGTTTTTAGCGTTTTAAATACTTGTTCTTTCTAAACCCCCAATTGTACTTCACGCTTTGACCTTTTCATTATTCTTACACTCAAGGTCAACCAACTTAAATAGCCATTTGATAAAAATGTTTGTGAAGTAATACAAAGCATTTTAGGGATGTTTGTCCAATATCAAAGAGATAGAGAAGAACTATTAGACAAAAGGTATATTTTGGGTATTCCTTAAAGGTAAATGGTTTAGTTAGAAACTAGCCATGGTTAACTGAGTGAGTTGGCATGGTTAAGATAGAGAAGAATATGCCAAAGGAATATTCCAAACTTGGCGAGGAAGTATGGATGTTGTGAGAGGGAATTTGAAATTCAAATTCAAATTCAGTTACAACATGTGGGATATGAGTTGGAATGAGTTGACATTGATGTGATGTTTAGGTGCCCAAACTTAAATTCAAATTTAAATTGTTAAGGATAAGGATAAGGTTGTGAGTTATATATGGGTTAGAGTGAGTTGGATATAAGTTGTATGAGATGTGATGGTGATGTGATAGAAGGGATCCTGATGAGGTGTCATTTTATACACTTTTTTGGAGTCATTTAACCCCCTAAATCATGCATTTATGCCCAAAATAGGTACTTAATCGTTCCTTTTCAAGTATTTCTCATTTGGAGGGCATTTGGAAGAATTACACGTGACTTGGGCTCATTTGGAGAAGAAACGGACAAGACTACGGACCTACACCAACATTGCTCAAGAATTTCTTCTTAGAGGCTGGAGACGGCGTCACAGATACAACATGGCGCCGTCACAACGATATCCAAGATGTTGTCACAAGATTCCACGATGGCGTCAGTGCACACGACCCAACCCAATATCTAGAATATTCTTGTCACGACGGCGTCACGATTAAAACGCGACGCCGTCACACCGTTTTTCCTATATATACAAACCCGAATTTAGGGTTTTGTGTGTGTAACTTTAGAATAAAAAGAGGGTATGAACCCTAGTTCATTTAGCAACTGTTAGGGACGATTTTAGGGCCTAAAAACCCTATTGTACTTCCTCTAACTCATGTTTTAATCAAGTAAGGTTTACTTAATCATTCAATATGTCTTGTTGTGTGATTACCTATTGTTCTTGCTTTATCTATAACATGCTTGGCTAAACCTTCTATTGTGTTTATTTATGATTGTATGAAACCTAGAATGTAGATCTTAGTGGTGTTGCTTCTTGTGATAGATGTGCATGTTAGGTCTTAGAAAACCAGCTTTTGTCTACATTGCTGTTGATATGTCTAGGAAAACATGATTGTGTAAAAAGGATACCATCGGGTAAAGTCTTCATACTACCTTGCCCCTTAATATGTTGATCCACTTTTAATATATTTCACATGCACTTAGTATACTCTTAGGGGCCTTGTAATAGTCTTTATACTACCTTGCAGGTGTGTTGCTCTAACATAATACTAAGTAGACGGCGGGTTCGTATAATTCGTTCATGACTTAGGAAATAATTACACATGTCAACACAAGGATGACAAAGCAACAACACTAGGAGAAGCAATCTATGGAGTAATACGTGACTAAATAAACACTATCTTTTATCTTATTGTTATCACCATTAGTTTAGATTTTTATTTAGTTTAATAGCTAAAATAAACCAACCTCTTAAATATATGATTTTACCTGCTTTCTTATAAACACAAAAACACAAAAAATAATATTCTCTCAACCCTTAGAATTCTGTTAGACCGTGATCAAGCCTTCCCAACCTATTCCCCAAGTAAACGATAACAACCCCTTGAGTCTTGCCTATACTACTACTACAACGATTAGGTGCTCTGCCTAGGGAGTTATAAAATTTCGTGTAGAAGTCCTACGACGACCGCATCAGAGCCTAATATCTGAAATTCAAAATGTAAATGTTAGAAAGGGTAGAAGTGTGTAGGAGAAGTTTGGGTGAAATGTGTGAATAATTTGAATTTGAAAAATATAAGTGTGTGAGGAGAAGTGTAAAGAGAAAGGTTTGAGTGTGTGTTTCAAATCAAATGGATATGTGTGTGTGTGTGTTGAGATGAAGAAGAGGAATGAATAGGGATTGTGTGGTTGAGAATGTTTGGATGTGATTGATAGGAGCCTATGTTGGAATGTTGGGGGACAAAAGGTACAACAAGTATAAGGAAGGTGCATTGTATAAGGGAATGTGAGCTGTCCTATGTAGATGTGCTTGGAGAAGGTTTATATGGAGAAAGTATAAACTTTATAGTGAGGAAGGTTTAAGTAAAGAGGATGATAAGGATAATAATTAAAGGATTAATTAGGTGAATAATCACATTGCTATAAGAGAGAAAAGATATGGGCAATGATGATTATGGAATGGTTTAGGAAGGGAATTCTTAGAGTGTGTTAAAGGTGTGAATAATCATTTGTTAGGTAGAAGGGATTAACAAATAATTAGGAGTATGTTTAGAGCAGAGTATGGTGTAGGTGATGTATGAGGAATACTTGTGAGAGTTTGTAAATCATTTATATAGAAAAGGTGAGAATGATCAAAGTAAGATTAATCTTCAATTACCACAAACTCAATTAGTCATTTAGACTTTTAATCCATGATTATCAACAATGGATTTGATCACTAATCATCTTGATGCAAACAAGCTAAGTGCTTTGCATCTCAAGTAAAGCATATCCCATAACGGGAAAGGATGTGTTTACGAAAAGTGACCTTTGACCTAGTTTAACCAATAAGGGAGTAAAACCCGTTACGTGATTAGAAACAACGTAAATCTGGATTGAGGTAAAATGAAAACTTTTGTTTGATGGTAATCATGGTATGTTGAAAGTATATTCATACTAGGTTTAGAAAGAAGTTTCGGCCTTAGCTAGAGGCGTTTGATAAAATAGATGAGTTGGCGTTTTGTTGAAAAATGAGAGAATTTGTTTTTGCTCCTCTCTAAGTCTAAACCTCATTTGGAGTGTTCCCAAATGCTCAAGTATCATGTACATACCTTTATTGATGTTTCCACATGTGTCGGGTAAGAGGTAAGCCAACAATACAAAATTCGTAAAAACAGGACAACCACTGGTGCGCTACCTCACGCACTGGCATGCCAGGAGAAAGTTTATGGTTTTTTTAGATTTTTGCTATGATTTGTATAATTTAAGGTCTCGTGAATGAATAATTTGCATCGTCAAAACATAATGGAGATCTTAGTCAATGTTTCCCCAACAATGTGCACATTAGGCATTAGAAAACTAGCTATAATATATTACATTAGCATAGACGTTTAGTAAAATGTGATTAAGAACTAAATTTAAACCCTCGCGTTTGAGGAAGATAATAATTAGGAATTTAATACTCGTGGTTTAACTATTGGGTTGGGTGGGGGGGGTAAAATCCTATCAGGATTGTCTGCTTAGTGATCACGTAGAGCGTTTCTGATCATTTCGCAATTGAATAATGGAAGACTTACACATTACACTAACGAAGGGTGACGGGCAACGGTGTTTATTGGTAATCAACTAGGGAGTAGGCATATTAAGTGGAGCACGTTTGTGTTTACATCTATAAGAGTTCCTGCCCATTTTACTATGTCCTTGCATAATTATTTTGGATATAGATTAGTTTAGTTGTAGTTAAGAAACTACTTACTCCCGAACATATGATTAATACTTGTGCTTTCTAAAAAAACTTAAAAATACTCTTCCCTAACCTTTAGATCTTAGTAAAAATACAATTTGAACCTATCTTACTATTCCCATAGAGAATGATCAATCCCTCGAATATTGCCTATACTGCACTGTAACGATTAGGTACACTGCATAGGAGGATTGTAAAACTTCTTTGGTTTTGCAAAATTTTGCTATCAATCGGATTGTTGAATGAATAAATCCTCAAACGAGTTACAAAGAAAAAAACCATTACCTCTATTGCTTGTTGACTCTTTATTATAACTTGATGTTCGAAGCCTTATCCATACCAAAAAGTAGTCATCCTTTGGAGATTTACTTATCCCTTCAGCCGATTGCTTTGCCTTAGGAAGATAAAGAATTTTTGCTTCACCAAAAACCTAGTTTGAAGATTTTAATTACCTCCATTGTACCACATGATTTCTTCATTTTCACTTCACAAAAACCTTCATCATCAGCCCCTAAAGTCTTGACCCTTGCCTTTATCCGATTCTTATTCACCACTCCTTTAAGGATCTTTTGGACAATCATCAAGTAAATGACCAAATTATGAAAGCCTTTACTACAACGATGTAGGTTCTTACTCGTATTCTACAGAATGGTTTCTTTGTTAAATACCATTACTGGTAAGGTTATGGAACCACCATAACCATATTATCACTAACATCATAACATGCATTAACTTCAAATCAAAATTATCGCATAGCTGCTCTTCCCTTTTTTTTTATAGTTTATTATGATTCCAAACAAATAGAATTCATGTGTGAGTCTAACATCATAGGGATACCTATTTTCGTAGCTATCAAGCTTAATTCATCCGATGTGTATGCAACCAATGGGACATCATGAAATTTCACCCAAACAAGAACACACACCTATTCTTCTTTAAGAAGGCTCACGGAGGGCGACCATTTGTTAAAAAAAATAGGGATTCCACGAATCATCCAAGGACCATTTCAAAGCACCGAATCAACACCCTCAATAGATGAGAACTTAAAAAAAAACTTTTCACCATGGTTACTTTCTTTAATCCATACTTTTCCCAATTGTTACGTACAAACCATTCCACAACGGGAAATGCAAGCCTTTTTTCGATAAAGTAACCGTAAAGCGAATTCTTCATTCCATCGTTTACTTCATGAACCGAAGCCAAAGGTAACCAAACATCATAATCGACATCATTTGGCACATTACTTTCGATTTTCCAAAGATTAGCCTTAGTGAATGACACAGGGCTAAGTTTATTAGCGTAAGATGAAGGAATGTCGTTCATAACATGTTCGTTACCAACCCGTTCACTTCCATTATTATTGGGGACGCATGTACCAAATTAACTAAGTTAATATATGAGATACGCCGCGTATTTACCACATTAGGAATACTTGAATAAACCGGAGTAGTATAATGTGGTCTAGCGTAGATGTATGTGGCTCGTTAACCGACCCCGTAACATCAGTGAGCTTGGTAATAATACTAGCCGTAGGGATACTCGAGATAGCAGTAAGGCTAGTTGGACAACCAGTAATGACCGTGGATTTTTAGTAGGTATAGCAGTTACATCATAGACAATAGCACCCAACTACGATTCCTTAGACTCCATAGCAGAACCATCGTCTTTCTTTATTTTTTCTTTTCACCCCTCCTCCCGAATCCAAGAACCCCACTTTCATCATCAAACAATGTAGATATAATCAAAGTAGAATAGAAACACACCATTAGAAGAGAATTATGCTCAGGAACAATAAGGAACTTGACAAAACCCTAAATATAAAAAAGGCGATCGAAACCCTAGAAAATTAAACCTAATACAAAACATTGTAATATTGGATTAAAACAGAGTAGTAATCAAGAAAAAACAACAGGACTGTAATAGATATGGAATTACTAGGGGAATCGATCAATTATGTAAGGGTTGTTAGGGTTATGGAATCGTCAAATTCACCAGAGGGTTTTTTGTTTTTCTTCTACTTTGCGTAAGATATGGCCCTTGTTGATCCTTGATCAACACGTTGTGTTTTCTTCTTTTCCTGTTATAGATATATTTTTGGCTAAAGGTGGGACTGTTAAAAAACCGTCTCTTTAAGATTATTCATTAAAAACGTACCAAAAATACATTGTATTTGTATGTTTTGCATTTGTATTGTGCAGGTAACGGATATCCAAGAAAAGGACAAAAATCGAAGCCAAAATGACAAAACCGAGCACGAGAACGAAAAGACGGTCAAGTTAAAGAGTCAAAGTCAAATCAGTCAAGTCATTCTGGTAAGGCATTAGAAAGAGCATCGAAAACCAAACCCGAAAACCTAAATTACCAAAAGTGGGCCCACCCGTACCCACCTAGTGGGCCCGGGTCAGCCCACTTATACACTAAAAACCTAAACCCTTAAACCTTAATAAAGGCCCAAAGTCAATCTTTTTATGTTTACAGGCCCAACAACTAGCCCACCATCACCACTTAACCCTCATTCCCTTTATAACACCCCTATTAGCCCTTAAAAGGACTAACGGTGCAAACCGTTATAAAACTTAAAGGACTAAATTTGCAAAGTACAAGGACGAATCATGAAATGATAATAAACACATTCAGGGACCACTCTTGCCAAGCCCTTAAACTTTCACCCTACACCAATCAAACAAACAAGACAACCCCTTTTCCCGCTAAACCCTATTTTCACTGTTCACCCTCCGTCCCTAAAATTACTCTTACCCCAAGGATTAAACCCACCTTCTAGAAGCCAATAATGATGCAATGAGTGACGTTTTGCTCTGACACGTTGGCAATCCAAAAGCAATCATTAGGGAATGATTGCGTGGCAAAGCATCCATGGGGACCTAAGGTTGAATTTAAAAGGAAGTCACAAGATGATTTGAGGGCCAAGATTGATGCTTATTCTTCTCTTCTTTCCTCTCACACAAGAAAACCAGCTAAAGACCTCGAAGCATCTATCCTATCCTATAAATAGAGGGCTTTAACATTGTAGTGAGAGTTAGTTTTTTAGTCTCTTGTGGATGTGTAATTTATTTAAGTTTTAAAAGTATTTTGTATTTTAATTCCTTGTAAAAGTTTAATTTTTTAATGAAAATTTGAGGTTTGTGTTTTAAGTTTCTGTGTTTGATCATTTATTATAACCTGTTAAGCTTTGAAAAGCTATGAAACAGCTTGTAGATCTTACCTAAAAGCTTCACTAAGCTTTTTGTTTCTTGAATCAAGCCTTAGTTTACTGTTTTAATCTCTTTTATTTCCTGTTTTAATTAAAAAAATCTAAAAAATACTAAAAAGATCCACCCCTTAAAACACCTCAGCTTCTTTGGATGATAAGCTAGCTTGGGAAGAGCTTATAGACCTCACTAGCTTGTCTTTTGACAAGCTAGAGCTTGTAGATTTGATTATTTACCCTGTTTTGAGCAAGGATGTTTGTAAGTTTTTATTTTTACTTTTTAAGCTTATTTACTATTTAACTGCTTATTCTTGCTTATTATCTGTTTTTATTTGCTTATTTATGCTTGCTATTGTTAGTTAATGCTTATGAATGCTTAGTTGTAGTTTTAAAATCTTGTTTGCAAGTTTTTATTAAAATCTGTCTAAAAATAGCTTAAAACTTGCATAATCTGTTTCAGCTTATTTGAGTGCTTATTTGTTATTAAGATTTGCTTAATATTGCTTGTTTTACTTATTTAACATCTGGTGTTTTGAATGTGTGCTTTAAATAAGCATTAATCTCTTTAAAAAAGCTAAAACGGTTTTTAAAGAGGTGTTTGGTTTAACCTATTTTATGGGTCAAAATGGGTCAAAATAGCAATTTGACATTTAAGTCAGTTTAGTTTAGCTTAAATTAGTCCAAAGATTTAGTTTGTTTAAGTTTTTATGTGTTAAATCTCAATTTTAAGGTTTAAAGAGTTCATTGTTTGAACCTGTTAGATTATAGCTTATTTTAGTTGCTTATTTGATTGTGATCTTGCTTATTGTTGATTTGTGATGTTTTTGTGTTTATGCATGTGTTAAAAACAAGTTAGCATAAAAAAAACCTTAGGCCTGCAAGTTTGTTTTATGATTTGCTAAAAACTGTCAAATTATTGCTAAGTGTCCTAAAAAGAAGAAACAGCTTTTTCATTTGATCATTGTTGCTTATTCTTAATTTCAAACTATCTTTTAATTCTTGTTATTTGTTCTTTAAGGTAAGAGCTTTATTTGTTTTGAGGATTTAAAGCCATAAGGATCTGTTTGTTTGCTTATTTTTAAGCTCAAAAGTGGTGGTTTGTAAAGATTGAAAAATTTGCCAAGTGTTGAAATCTTTGAGAAACAGTTTTTTCATGAAGCTTTTTAAAGGCTTATTTGAAATTCAAACTGCTTTTTGATTTTTGATTCTTGTAGCTTTTTGAATAAGCTTTAAGGGCTTATAAGTTGCTAAGCCATAAGGATCTGTCTTTAAGCTTGTTTTTAAGCTCAAAAGTGCCCCCTTGCTGTTTTGTTATCTGGTTTAGCCAAATAAGCCCATTTGCTTATTTAAGCATATTGGCTTATTAAATTTTCTTATTTTGTGTTCCATTAAGCTTATTAGGTTAGATTAAGCCCATTTTAGCTTATTCCCTTTAGTTTAGAGCTTATTTGAGCTTATTTGCAATTTAGCTTAAAATCTTTAAGTTCCATAGCTTTTTGATGAATCTGTCATTCTAGCTTATCTTAGTTGCTTATTTTTGTTCTTATTTGCTTTTTAGATATAAACTTTCATCCGTCTTTGCTTATTTTGCCTTTTTTTAGCTTATTTAGTGTAAAAAAGCCAAAACAGTTAACCATTTAGCTTTTTAGTTAAGTTAAGCATTCTGTCACTTTATTTAGCTTATTTCGTGCTTATTTTTGATTTAATAAAAAAGTGCTTTTGTAAAAATTGCTTATTTGTTGCTTTTATAAAAAGTTGTAAAAAAATGGAATTTGCAAAAACATTTGGGAGTAGGGGAAGCCCCGGGTGAGCAAGGCTCGAACCTGGGACCTCAACCCCACAACCAAACGTTTTATACACACACACTCTACCAACTCGCCCTTGGGTCTTTTTCGGTATATGTTTGCAAAATCTATTCTTTATAGTAGTTTTAGGCCTTTTAGCTTATTAGCCGTTTTTCACAGCTTATTTGATAAGCTGTTTTTCTCAACTTATTTTTATTAGATTCTACATTGTTCAAGCTACTTTTGCTAATTTTTTTAGATTTTTATTAAATAGTTTAGTATTTTTAAACATTTAATTTCATTTAAATCGTTTTTAATTCATAAAAAATTATAAAAAAGTCAAAAAAATATAATTCTTTTTTAGAAAATTTTCTTTTAACATTTAGAACCTAGGAAAATTAGATTTGCTTTCGTAGGGTCAAAATTGAAAATTTTGGATTTTTAAAGAACGGGATTGAATCCCGTTCATGTTTTTAGTGATTTTAAGCTTAAATCTTTTCCGTTTTTGGTCTAGTTTTCTTTGTCCTAGCTTTTTAGTCAATTAAGACTTATAAAAACCAAAAAGATCATTTTAGGACTTAATTTTGATAATTTAGGGTTTTTAGGTCCCATTTTATAATTCCCGTTTTGCAGTTTGTTTTTTTTTTAGTTAAAATTTGTCTTACTTAAGGTTTTTAAGGTTGTCTGCCTTAATTTTCCTGTAGTTTTAGATAACCAATCATAATCTTGTCCCATTCAAGCATCGATTCTCAAAACGACTCTCGACTTTCAATTGCATTCCTCGTTGGGGATAACGACCTGGGAATCATACTCCCGGTTTACTATAATTGTGATTATTTGATTCTTACCAATTTATTTATATATTTATAAGTATTTTATATTTATATTTATATTTCTATTTATAAAAGGTATAATCAGATCTAATCAATTTTTGGCGCCGCTGCCGGGGAGGATTGCTTACGATTGTTGAAGCCGTTTGAAAATTTGTGTTTGAAGATCCTTCCGTGTGAAGTTATTTTGTTATAAAACAAAAAAAAATACAAAAAGATTTTTCTTTTATTAGTATATATATAATATAAAAAAAAATATATAAAAAATATAAAAAAAAAACACCAAAAATATAAAAACATTATCCATAAAAAGAAATAAATTTTTTTTATTACCAAGTTGGTAAAAGAACACCAACATATAACACTTTCAACTGAAGTATTATCCATTAATAAGTTCCTGAACCAAAGATCAAAAACTTACCTTTTGTGTCTCTCGCGAGGGTTCGGCCTCAACCCGTTTAAAGTTAAACAAACTCCTTTGTGCGTTTTTCTTTTAGAGACTTACCGAGAAAGCGAGTTGATTATTAAGTTTAAGTGTCTTATCTCATTGTCCGTTATTAAAATTTATTGTGAATACATTGTTGAAAAACCAATTTTTTTTTGTTTTTTTTAGTATAAATTTTCTTTTTACATTTTAGTGCATGCGCACTCGTTCTCAATCTCATAATTCTAACTGTCAACAACAACAAGTCAACCCGACTTTTATTGAACCATTCAATCTTGTGGAACCAATGAAAGCAAGATCCTCCCGTAGTTCGTGAGAGATAATCGACTATGGCTCAATGCTCGAAGCACACTACCGTAGGTTACGTGAGGATTCAATCGTTGTGCACGTGAATCAACGCGGACAACTTGAGCTTAATCTCGGTTTGCTTACATTTGTTTCAAAACAAACAATTTTTCGGACATGACAAAGAAGACCCTCATGCTCACATCCGTTATTTCAACAAGATCACTTCTACGATGAAGTTCCCGAACGTCCCGAGTACGTCGGTAAAGCTTATGCTTTTCCTATTTTCCCTCGAGGGTGCCGCCCGAATTTGGCTTGAAAAAGAACCCCCTCGATCGATTCTTACATGGGATGATCTTGTTTCGAAATTCATCAACAAATTTTTCCCTCCTTCCAAAACAACAAATCTTCGAAATGAAATCACGAGATTTCAACAACGATTTGATGAAACTTTCTACGAGGCATGGGACCGATTCAATGATCTTCTTCGAGCATGCCCACATCATGGATTTTCAGAGTTACATCAACTCGATACTTTCTATAATGCTTTGAACTCTAATGATCAAGATTCGTTGAATTCCGCCGCGGGTGGTAACTTTTTGGATAAAATGCCTCGTGATTGCCTAAGAATCATCGAGAGCAAATCCAAAGTTCGTAATTTCAGTAACTAACCGGTTGTTGCTAAAGTGAGTTCGAAACCTCTTCCTCCCAGGTATTTCTCCCAATGTTGGCGAACTTTAAAGATATGGTGAAAGCGTTTTCTTATCGATAAGAAAAACCAATCCATAGCTTCCCGCTCCCGTAAAAGCGGGCCGAGGAAAAGTTGTGCTTACGTACAGTGCGTGCTCATTCTTACTTGAAATTGTCTCGACACCGATGGCAAGTTTATCGTGACAATATTCAGAGTTTGTTTCCCATGCCGCCGAAAATATTTCAAGCAAGGAATTACGGATATGTGCCACGATTGCTAATCAAATTCGACCTCCAATTTTCCTCCATTCAACAAAACACGGGATTAACCATAACTGTTACAACCAAAATGGGGGAAATAATTACAACCAAGGCCAATTTATCGACCCGATCAATCAACCCCGTTCAACCAAGCTAACCATCCAAGCTCCTGGCTTCGCAAAACCAAGGTGTGTCAGATGATGATTTTCATACACTACGTCACAAGCTAATGATTGCAGTGCATGAGAAATATGCAAGACCAAAACCCTAAAACTTGCAAAAAATCAAACTGACCATTTAACGGACATGCCTTCCAAATTCGTGAATTCAATACCGCTTCTACTTCAGGCTCTCGGGTACACTCCCTAGTAATACCATTACTAACTCGAAGGTAGATTTGAAGGGTATTACCACCCGAAGAAAAATGGTGTTGCTTATCAAGGACCCACGATTCCTACTACTTCTCTTCTATCTCCTAAAGTAGTGGAACGTGAACACGAGGTGACAAAGGAAACGGTGCTCTCTACTAATACAAGAAGTACCAAAGACGTCCAACCTTCGGTTGTCCAAGTTCAACCTCAAGTACCAAATTCTGAGCCCGTTGTTGCTCCCGTTAGTGCTCCGATGCCTAACCAGAAATCATCAATTCCATATCCTTCGAGACATAATGATGAAAGGCGCCGTGAAAAAGCTAACGACCAAATTGAGAAATTCTACGAAATCTTTAAAGATTTGAGTTTCAAAATTAGCCTCACGGATGCTTTGATTCTTATGCCAAAATTTGCCTCGACTCTTAAAGCTTTAATTGGAAACAAAGAAAAATTAAGTGAAATGGCTAGAACTCCGTTGAATGAGCATTGCTCGGCGGTCATCCTCAACAAGTTACCCGAAAAACTTAGAGACCCCGACAAATTTCTAATACCGTGTGATTTTCCCAGAATGGATGAGTGCTTAGCCTTGGCCGATCTTGGCGCTAGCATAAATCTCATGCCATTATCCGTGTGGAAAAAACTTTCTCTTCCGGAGCTCACTCCTACTTGTATGACTCTTGAACTTGCGGACCGTTCGATTACCCAACCGATCGGTATCGCCGAAGATGTCTACCTAAAAGTAGGAAAGTTCAAATTCCCGGCCGACTTTGTAGTCGTAGACTTTGATGCCGATCCCCGAGTCCCCCTAATTCTTGGGAGATCCTTCTTAAAGACCGGACGTGCTTTGATTGATGTGTACGAAGGAGAATTAACTCTTCGTGTCGGAAAAGAAGCCGTAACATTCAATCTTGACCAAACTTCGAGATACTCCTCTAATTACGATGATATGACGGCAAACCGAATCGACGTCATTGAAATGGCTTGTGAGGAGTATTCTCAAGAAGTTCTCGGTTTCTCCGATGTGATCGCGAGTGGCAATCCCACTCCTTACTATGACCCGATCGTTTCTACCTCTTCTCCGACTCTCACTCCCTTCGGGGATAGTGATTTTCTTCTCAAGGAAGTCGATGCTTTCCTCGCTCTTGAAGATGATCCAACTTCACCGAAAGTTGATGACTCTTACTATGACCCGGAGGGGGATATTCTTCTTCTTGAATCATTTCTCAATGATGATCCATCATTACCCCTCCACTTCAAGGAAATATTGCCTGAAATTCAAAAAGAACTTAAGTTAGTGAGCTAAAATGATAAATCTTCAATTGATGAACCTCCGAAGTCGAACTCAAGGACTTACCTCCTCATCTAGAATACGCATTTTTGGAAGGTGACAACAAGTTGCCAGTCATTATTTCTAAAGACTTGAGTGTCGAGGAAAAAGCCGCTCTCATAAAGGTTTTGAAGTCACACAAATGAGCCATCGCTTGGAAACTCTCCGACATCAAGGGTATTAACCTGTAATTTTGTACTCACAAGATTCTCATGGAAGAGGACTACAAACCGGCGGTTCAACACCAAAGACAGGTGAATCCAAAAATCCACGATGTCATCAAAATGGAGGTTGAAAAACTTCTTGATGCCGGATTAATTTACCCGATCTCGGATTAGCATTAGGTATGCCTCGTTAATTGTTACCAAAAAAAAGGTGGCTTTACCATTGTTGAAAATGATGAAAACAAGTTAATTCCTACTCGATTGGTTACGGGTTGGCGTGTATGCATTGTCTACCGAAAGTTAAATGAAGCCACCCGTAAAGACCATTTTCCACTGCCGTTTATGGACCAAATGCTCGAAAGATTAGCGGGAAACGAGTACTATTGTTTTCCTGATGGTTTCTCGGGTTACTTTCAAATTCCCATCGACCCTCATGATCAAGAAAAGACAACATTCACGTGTCCTTACGGAACGTTCGCCTACCGTCGCATGCCTTTCGGCTTATGCAATGCACCGGCACGTTCCAAAGGTGTATATGGCATCTTTTCATGTTATGATCGAATAAAAAAAATAAAAAAAAAATGATGGAAGTTTCATGGACGACGTTTTGGTCTTGGAAATTCATTTAGAATTTGCCTTCTCATGTAGGACAAAGATGCTTCAAAGGTGTGAAGACACCAATCTTTGTCTTAATTAGGAAAAGAGTCATTTTATAGTTAAGGAAGGCATTGTCCTTTGACCATAAGATTTCCAAAAAATAGATTGAGGTTGTATAAACGACTAATGTCGATGTGGATTGCTGAAATTACCTCATCCACCACGTTAAGGGTGTTCGAAGTTTTCTCCGGTCATGCCTGATTTCTTAACGATTGGTTCATTTAAGGATTTTTCCAAAATTTCCCGACCGATGACTCATCTTCTTGAGAAGAATACTCCGTTCATCTTCTCCAATGAATGTATTCAAGCTTTTGAAACGTTAAAGAAAAAACTTACCAAAGCTCCAATCTTGATTGCCCCAGACTGGGACCTACCCTTTGAGCTTATGTGCGATGCAAGCGACTTTGCCATAGGTGCAGTCTTGGGGCCAACCTAATGAAAACCTTTAGGCCTTATACCTATGGGCTAGTAAAAAACCAATGAACGAGGCGGAATCACATTACACCACGAAGGATTAAAGAAAATGTTACGCGTGGTGTATGCCTTAAAAAAATTTCCGATCTACCTCATCTTGAACAGAAAAATTAGTGTATACGGTCAACTCCGCCCTAAAATATCTCTTTGCTAAAAAAGATTCCAAGGCGAGATTGCTCCGGTGGGTTCTCCTCCTTCAAGAGTTCAAATTCAAAGTAATTGACACAAAAGGAGCCGAGAATCTCGCGGCCGATCATCTTTCCCGATTAGAAAATCCTTATGAAAATGTGCTCGACCCAAAAGAGGTAAATGAAACGTTTCCTCTCGAGACACTTAATATGGTGACTTTTCGTGGTGACTCAAGTACCCCGTGGTTTGCCGATTATGCAAATTACCACGCGGGGAATTTCATTGTTAAAGGGATGTCGTCCCAGCAGAAAAACAAGTTTTTCAAGGATGTTAAACACTACTTTTGGGACGACCCCTATTTGTTTAAAATATGTGCGGATCAAATGATCCGGCGGTGTGTTGCGGGCCAAGAAGCTGTTGACATCCTCACAGCTTGCCATAGTGGACCCACCGGGGGACATTACGGTGCCAACTACACTCGCGAAAAAAAGTTTTTGGGACTCAGGATTTTATTGGCCCACAATTTACAAAGATGCCCATGACTTGGTCACCCGATGTGACACTTGTCAGCGTCAAGGAAAAATTTCGCAGCGTGATGAAATGCCTCAAAATTCCATCCAAGTTTGCGAAATCTTTGACGTGTGGGGCATCGATTTCATGGGGCCGTTCCCGTCTTCACGAGGGAACAAATATATACTCGTGGCGGTCGACTACTTGTCAAAATGGGTCAAAGCGGAAAGCGCTCCCCACCAACGACGCCCGAGTTGTTTGAAAATTTCTTAAATCTCTCTTCGCCCGAATTCGTGCCCTCGTGCATCATATAGTGATGCGGTACTCCATTATTGGCAATGACCAGTTTGCAAAGGTCATGCTTAAATCGGAGTTACTCACCGTCTCTCCACCCGCATATGTTAACAAGATTACAACCTTAGAACAGGATCCGGAGGTATGGTAAAATGGAAAAGATGTTGTTGCACATATTATTAGAGAGAAAGAGATAGAATGGGAAAGTTGTGTGTGTTGGTTGAGAGAAAGAGAAAAATAACACTCACTTACACTTTTTATAAGTGTGAACTTCTACCCCTCTTTGGAAGTATGGAGGGGGGTATTTTATAGTCTGGGATAGCTAGCTAAACTAACCAGTCTCGATAATACAAATGATAAATGTAATTCGGATTTAGTACATTTTTTAAGGCTAACATCTTCCCCAAATGTGGACATACGGAATTACTTACAATGTTCCTATCAGGTACAAATACAACACAAATAAGGTCTTCCAAAGCGCTTCTAGAGCTAAAGATGTCTTCTGTGTATCCTTGTACATTTAAACTTGCTACTCCAGCTTGGTCTTTTCGTGTCTTTTCTAATACAGAAACCATTGTGAGTATGCTCGAGTTGGATTAAACTTCCCACCAATTTCATGCCAGCATGTCTTGAAAAGCTTTTTATAGACATCCTTTTGGTGAGTTTATGAATTCAGCGTTCCCCCAACCAAGTTGAAGGGTTATGCCATCAAAAATGTTGAGAACAAGATAAGGTTCGACAATAACCTAAGATGTAACACCCCCAAAAATATAACAACGCAACGGAATACCACATGGGGTGCTACTTCATAATACACAGCGCTAGATACAAGAGAACGACCTCTAAATGTGTCGTTTGTAAAACAATCTCGTTGATTTTCTGAAATCAAAATAATAGTTGTCCCATAATTGCATCACCATGAAAAACTTGAATGTAAAGACTCCAATGCACATCAAATAATCCAAGCATCTAATTCACCTGAGAAAAACATGCTTAAAAGTGTCAACATTAAAGTTGGTGAGTTCATAGATTAGTTTAAATATGAATGTAAGTTTCAACTGAATGTATTTGTCCACTGTATCATCACAGTACCATGTAAAAATCCCAAAGATTTATAAAGAATGCACGACACATTTTATGTCACCAAAAGTACCAATCTTATCCCAAAGATTTATAAAGAATGCATGACCAATTTAATGTCACCAAAATGTTTCAAGTATGTATTTGTTGGGGGCCCTGTAGTCCCAACGTGATCCGACATGTTATAACGTTCGTTCCCAGTGATAGCTAGTCACCCGAACGGGGGTTGTCAATCCCGAATAGATCTATTTTATATCATTCGCGTGGACATCACGCTATAATGTTCGTTACCGGCGATAGCTAATCACCCGAACAGGGATCCACACCCGAATTGACGTAGACTTGTGTGTACCCATCACAGGTGTCCCCTCCAAGAACACCCGGGCAGTGATTTAAAGAATATATACTCCCGATACCGGTGTCCCCACCAAGAACACCTGGGCAGTAAAGTAAAAATATGTACTCCCGTTACCGGTGTCCCCTCCAAGAACACCCGGGCAGTAATTTTTTTTGTTATCAGTTCAATCAGCCTAAGCTAATCCGTAATCATTTCAAATGTATTTTGGGGGCATTCTCGGATCGAATGCATCGTGTTCTATGATCTCTCACGATTTATGGAAATAATTGAAGACGATATTCTAGTGTAGTTTTCATATATATAAAAAAATGGAAAAAGTTTTGAAAAATAGGAAAATGGGGTGTTTTAAAACTTGTGATTTCTTAACTCTCCCCACAAAAGTCTTTGCTACTTTTCAAAGATTAGTTTGGGGAGGTTTTGAGGTATTTGGTTTTAGAGCATATAATATTGCGTGAGGACACAGTAATCACTTAGTTTGGGGAATTTTAATATGTGAGAAATCACATATCCTTTTTATACCAAAAATGGCCCTAAAATGAACAAATTGTGCAAATTATGCTTGCATATTGCTTGTTTTGTCATTTGTGATGTGTAGGTACGGATATTGCAAAAATCACAAGAAAACGGTCAAAACCGGACAAACACGAACACGGGAACGGATAGAGTGCACAAGAGCCGGAAAGTTTCTAGCAAAGGTCAACAAAGTCAACCTCGGTCAACCCTTGGTCAACCCACTAAAAGACAAAACCCTTAAATCCCCAAAACAGCCCCTATTGTTTAACATATAACAAAAATGGTCCTTGAATGACTAACACCGTTAGTCCTTTTAATATAAAAGGCTAACGGTTGTTATCTTTTTAATTATAACCCAAAACCCTTTTACCCAACCCATGATATTTACCCAAGCCCATTTCTTTTTTATAAAAGCCCAAGTCAAATACTCGTTCCCCGGGTCAAACACAACTCTATAAAAGAAAATAAGGCGGGAAAATCTATTTTTACTATTCATCATCCCCTCCGTTTTACCCTGCATAAAAAACAAAGGGTAAAATTCAATTAATGACGTGGAACAAAGATTCGAGTACTATGCTACACGCCGGCAAGTGAAACGTCACCAAAGGGCTTTGATTGGTCAAGATGACTCAAGGAATGACACGCGGGTTTTCAAAGAAACATACCAAAAAAAGAGAATATTACACTAAAATCAATGTAAAAGAAGTACAAGGCCTCTGACACAAGGAATGCCACGCTGGCAATCCGTGTGCTCATTTTGATCCAACGGTGAAGAGATGGCATCCAATGATTGCAAAAAATAAAGGGTTCAGATTAAGAGGAGCGTTTAACAGACTTGAAGACCTAGAAGAATCCTTTCTCTCCTATAAATACAAGGCTCTCCTCACTCATAGACCAGATAGTTAGTTAGTTTTATTAGCTTTTTAGAGTAGCTTTTAAATTGTAATTTTCTTTTAAAAAGTAATGTTTAGCTTATTGTAATCTCTATTTCAACTTGTACTCAGCTTTATTATCAATAAGAATTCAAAGTTTTCTATTTGTGCAATTGTCTTTTCAAAAATCTACTTTTATGCAAAAATATGGTTTAAAAAGCTTTAACTGTTTCATAGCATCTCATTCTCTTTTATAAGCTCTTATCTACTCTTAAGCTGGCTATTTACTCAACTAAGCTCTTAAAAGCTTAGTTGAGCTTATCTTACACAAACCCTTCCTCAAATTTTACCACAACTTAATAAGGAAGGGAAACCAGACATGGATGGGTTTTCAGGACCATACCAGCTTATCTTAGGATAAGCTGGAGCTTATTGATAGCTCAAATGAGCCTTTTATAGCCTTGTTTAGTGCAGAGGCTTATGTAAGTCTTCATTTACCTTTTCTAGCTTTAAAATCGCTAATTGTCGCTAAATTTTTGCTTAATTTTCTGCTTATTGTTGTTTGAGGTTAGCTTATTTGTGCTTATTAGCAGTTGATTTATGCTTATTGTCGTTTTAATATTAGTTAAATCTTTTAGTTTTCATAAATTTGTTATGAAAACAGTCAAAAACACAAAAATATTAAGCATGTTCTTGAAGCTAATTAATTCTGCTTATTAAGTTGTTTAGATTTGTTAATTAGGTCTATTATTAGCTTTTTACTATCTGGTATTAAGGATTAATAGCTTATATCTAAAATTTATAAGCTGAAAATGAGGTTTAATAGTTTAAAGGGGTGTTTGGCACAAGGCAGTACTAACCTAAGTTAGTACTGCCAAAGGTCATTAAACCTTTTGGACTATTTTTAAACTTGATTTTTGAGTTTATAAGTTTGGATTTTAATAATTTATTAGGTTAGATCAAGTTTAATTCAAATTTGCTAGTAGTAATTAGAAACTGTTAGCATAATTCAAGACAGTTTGCAATTTAAGCTCTAGTCTTCTCTAGCTTTTAACTTCAGTGCATTTGTTGTTATTTTGGTGTCTTATAAATGTAGAGTCTAACTCTTAAGGCCGCACTTGTAAAAATATGGATTTGGGTCAATTTTGTGCAAACTGCATCAGATAGCATTTGGGATAAGTAGCAGTTTTCAATCTTAAAAATCAGAGGGTAAATTTAGTTTTTAAGATTTGATTTTTAGTTTACAAATAGTTTGTAGGTTAATGATCATCTTTTTGAACTTAGTTTCTATAAAATAGCTTATTTGTCTATTTGTTTTTTAAGCTGAAAAATTGCATTTTGTCTTTTTTAAACTCAGTACAAACTGAGAAAATAAGCAGTTTTCAAGGAGCTTTTTCAATAAGCATTTGATTTTCAAAATGATTTTTAAAAGCTGTTTCATGTAGCTTTTTGGTTAAGGTTTAAGGTAGTATAAGCTAGAAATCCATAAGGATATATTTACATAGTTAAAAATAAGCCCAAAGTAGCTAAGTTGTCTGTTTGGATTTTAGTTCTATGCTAAAGTGCTTATTTGATTTTCTGGGCTTATTTGCTCACTTTCGTAGCTTATTTTTACTTAAATTGCTATTTAGGTGTAGTTTAAGTCCCTTTTAGCTTATTTTGCATTAGGATAGAGCTTATTTAAGCTTATTTTCATTTTAGCTTAAAAATTTTAGTGTTAAAACCTTTTTGTTAATCTGTCATTTTCTAGCTTATTCTAGCTTAACCCCCTTGCTTATTTTTGTTTGTTTATGCTTATTAGGTATAGCTTTTTAGTTAATTTCAGCTTATTAGCCCTTCTTTTAGCTTAATAGTGTAAAAAAAAGCCAAAACAGTTAGTGTTATTTAGACTTAAGAGTAAAAAGCATTTCTGTCTTTTATTGCTTATTTGTGTGCTTATTTTGGGCTTATATGAAAAGTGCCTTTGCAAAAGTTTCTTATTTTGAGCTTATTTAAAAAGTTGTTAAAAAAGTTTGCAAAAATAAAAATGCTTGGGATAGTGGGAAGCCCCGAGTGAGCCTAAGCTCGAACCCGGGACCTCAACCACCATCAACCAAGCATTTTAACACTACACTCACTACCACTAGCACCCTTGGGATTTTTTCGTTATACCTTGCAAAATCAATTCATTTATCATCTTTTTGAGCCCATATTCATTAAGCCACTTCGTAGCTTATTTCTGCTTTTTGTAAGCTTATTTGATAAGCTGGGTTAGCCAGCCTATTTTTATTACATTCCTTATAACATTTAGGACTTTTAGTGAATTTTTCAGAATTTCTCATCTTTATTTAGTATTTTTCTTAAATTTTCGAAACTTAAATTTTTAGAAAATCATTTAAAAATAGAAAATTAATTTTAAAAAATACAAAAAAATAGTTTTTAGTTTTAGAATAAATATTTTTAGGTTTACAAGTTTTAAAATTATTTTTACCACTTTTAGATTTTAATTTCCATTTTTAGCTTTTTAAATTAGTTTAATTAAATAGAATTTTATTATAAAAAATAGTTAAAAATAGTTTTCTGAGTTTTTATCACTTTTTAGACTTTTCTAAAGTAGAAAATCATTTTTTGGAATTTCTAGGATTTAATTTGCTATTTTTTAGAATTTTAAATAGATTAAATTAGTTTTTAATTCAATAAAAAATATAAAAAAGCCAAAAAAAATATAAATCCTTTTTAGAAAATTTTCTTTTGTCATTTTTAAGGTTTACATGCAAAAATTTCTTGTGTAGGGTTAAATTTTGATATAGTTGATAATTTAGCTCGTTTTTAGGATTTTCCGTTTGCATTCTTAGTATAAATTAGTATTGCCTTAATTGTTTTTAGTGTAAATTGCATTTAATTTCCCGTAGTTATAGAAAACCAATCACAATCTTGTTCCATTCAAGCATCAATTCTCAAAACGACTCTCGGCTTTCAATTGCATTCCTCGTTGGGGAAACGACCCGGGAATCATACTCCCGGATTACTATAATTGTGATTTTTTTTATTCTTACCCTCCTTTTTATATATTTATAAGTATATTTTATATTTATATATTATATATTTTAAAAGGTGTGAGTCAATCTTGATCAGTTTTTGGCGCCGTTGCCGGGGAGGATTGCTTACGATTGTTGAAGCCGTTTGACAATTTGTGTTTGAAGATCCTTCCGTGTGAAGTTATTTTGTTTATTTTCATATAAAAAATACAAAAAAAAATATTTTTCTTTTATTTAGTATAATTATTTTATAAAAAAAACCAAAAATATAAAAACATTATACATAAAAAAGAAATAAAATAAAAAATTCACCAAGTTAGTAAAAGAACACCAACATATAATACTTTCAACTGAAGTATTATCTCTCTCCACCGCGTATCACTCACAAACAAGTGGGCAAGTTGAGGTATCCAATCGTGGCTTGAAACGAATTCTTGAAAGAACCGTGGGCGAAAACCGTGCCTCTTGGTTGGATAAACTAGATGATGTACTTTGGGACTTTCGTACCGCTTACAAAACACCCATCGGGTGTACCTCATACAAGCTCGTATACGGAAAGGCATGTCATCTACCGATCGAGCTCGAGCACAAAGCCTACTAGGCCTTGAAGCATGCAAACTTTGACCTTGAGACCGCGGGTGATCACCGTAAAGTTCAACTCAATGAATTAAATGAACTTCGTGATCATGCCTATGAGAACTCTTTGATCTATAAAGAGAAAACAAAGAGGATCCATGACTCAAAGATCAAAAACCGCATTTTCAACGTCGGTGATCAAGTCCTCCTCTTTAACTCTCGATTGAAGATGTTCTCGGGCAAGTTGAATCTTGTTTGGTCCGTACCCTTTCCACCATTACCAAGTCTTTCCATATGGCCACCGTAGAGTTTATCTCAAAACTCGTGCCAAAACTTCAAGTGTGAACGGTCATAGATTAAGCACTACTTTGAGGGGATGTGCCAATAATTGGTTGTCCCCAGGATCTCTCAAACCTTCCCAAGGACAAAAGAAATCGGGGATTTGGGTCAAGCTTAGTGACCCTAAAAGCCATCGTAGGAGCACCCATTCTTATCCATTTTTCTGTTCATTCTTATTTGATGTGAGGAGGCTTGTACTCTTCCGATTCTTGTTGTTTGTGCTTGTGATTTTTTTGTAGGATTGACCCAAAATTTTCTAAAGACTCTCGTGTTCGGTGTTTTGTCCCGGTCCACTCGAGCTTCCTAGCCTTTGCTTGCAATTAGTTTGGGGAAATCCGATATCCTAGATTATTATCGACTAACATTTATCTTTTAGCATACTTGATAAACGGCTTGAGATTTTTGTGATACTTTCTCCATGCTCGGATTATGCATTCGACTTTTTGAGTTCTAGTATGGGGTTATAAGCCTTAGACTAGGAAACATTGAGGACAATATTTAATTTTAGGATTGTGCCTGCAGTCGTTGTTTTCACGTAATCCCGTTTTTACCACCAAATTTTTTGAAAAATACCAAAAAAATGAAAATTTTTAAAAAAATTTCAAAAATAAAATAAGTGTTTTGTCACAATTTTGACTTTCCTGCTGGGTAGAATAAGAGTAAATTTTGACTCGATCGAGCGTGTTGAGCTCTAGCTTGTTCCTTAACTTTTAGACTAAGCGTTCGCAGATTGCGAAGAACAAAAAATGATAGAGTTAAGTATGAGTAGGATGCTAAACAAGGATTATTTGGAAATCTTAAAAGCTCATATGTGTAATTTGTGGCTTTTTCTCCGATAAGCTCTTAACCTGATTAATATACGTGCTATTTTTGGAGATTAAACTTAAATCAATAATTTTTATGTAGTATATAGCAAAAATTTTAGCCTTAGTTCAAATTTATACTTGAATTTTTCAAAAAGAAGTCTTCTCTATATAAAAAAAAAGATGATATGTTGAAAAATGAAAAAAATATAATAAATATAAACTGTGGGCTGATAAAAGTTTGCTGTATCTTGCCGGCTCACAACCGATGTTACAGCCTTCTAAAGAAAGCCCATAGTAAGAATAATAATCCGAGACTGATAAAAGTTTGCTGCATCTTGCCGGCTCACAACCGATGTTGCAGCCTTCTAAAAGGTCGAAGGTTACAATTGCATAAGTGTTTAAAATTAAGTGTGAATTAATAAATAAAAGATCTCTTTTTGTTAAATTTAAATATGCTTTTGAACTTTGACTATTCTATTTTATAAGCTATGTGTATACGGAAAATCTGAGAGTTTTTGAAACCTAAGGTCCGTGAGTCCCGATACTAGTCTCTGTGAGGTGTCAAAAGCCTGGTCACTTAGCCGCAAGGTTGGGCGGGTGGAACATAAAGCATAGAATTTTGCAAAACATTGATCCAAAGTTGAAATTCAAAATAGCACATACACCTAAGATATAATAATTGTCGGGAGTGAAAAGTTCACAAGTTGCAAATATGAGTAGTGTTAGCATCTTAACTCATAATGAATGTATAAAATGAATGTGTGGAAAATGGAACAACCAACAATGGAACAACCAACCCTCTCCAAGACTAGGAGAGGGTCTATAAATAGTTACAATGGCCGGCCATGGGCTGGAGTTGGGCCACCCTGGGGCCTTGGGTCCGGACTCGAGTACTATCTATCCCTCTATACTAACTACGAGTCAAGACTTGTTACAACTTTGGAGTGACCGACCACTTTTCGTGTTTTCACAATCTCCCCTAAGGAGGTCACTCCAATATACAAACTTTAAAACCTAGCCCATACTTTGCTTTATCTGAGTCTTTAGCTCGTACTCTGACTTTTCTCTGTGAATATGTTGTAGTGATCATTGACTTCTTGGATTGAGCTTGTTCCTTGGGACTTGTATTTGACATTGTGATCTTGAGCATCTTGAGATCATCAACCAAGCACAATCTCTACGCCATCTTGTAACTTTGCCACCTTGTGGACTTAGCCAGATATGGACCGACATGCTCAATACCATTCTTGGAAAGCTTTAATGTTGCATCTTTCTTGAATTCTTTACCTTTAACCCGTTGACACTTCTAGAAAGATGTGTGGTATCAGAGTAGGGAAGTCTTGAGACATGTACTTGAGCTTTCCATGATGACTTTAATGTTGTCGGGTCGGGTATGGCATGTGTTATGGAATCTTGTGAGCCCGCTGGATTCAGGAACCTCCATCTACCATTATACATAAGCCTGCATAAAAACAGTTAGCAATAAAGCAGGGGGACGAATATGGCTTTGTCATTCGCCCAGGTTTGGTTGGAGAAACCATCGGATCCGTTGGATCGACCTGTGATCAGATAGATTCAATTTAAGAAGAATCTTCTTGACAGGATTTCCAGCTGAAGTATGATTCTTTCCTAACACATAAGTATTAGATTTCATCGTTACCCCCCCCCACAGTATGTTCTCATATCGGAACGTCTCAAGCTGACAGCACGATAGAGTGGAACCAAGTGAGTTACTATCTCACCGATTGATATAGAAAATTGATTTGAAAATCAATCGGTGTATCACTTACAAAATTGTTTTTGTGACACACCGAGAGTGTTTATCATTTCAAAAATTCACTAACAACCGTTGATCCATTTCCTGGAACAAGTTTGATTCTTATAGAATCGCACCATCGTTTCTTTCCAGTTGTCACAAGTTTGATTCATAAAGAATCGACAAGTTACCTACCATGAGCTTGTTTGATTTGGCTCAAGCAGGAATTCCTCCCCCCTTTCATTGTGAATGGAATCATCTGATGTTCTGGCAAAATCACAAGGATAATGCGAAGGACTCTTAAGATGTATCTTGTAATTCACATTATGTGACTTAGCAAGAATAATTTGACAAGTGTCCTAATGAGATTTATGGATGATCTTTGGATCTAGACTCAATAGTGCACTTGATTTTAGTGATCGGGGGGGTAGGCTGTAGCTGAGTGCACCTTCTCAATTATCAACTATCGGAGTGGAGAAAGTCAATAGAAATGAGTGTATCTCCGTGAGTTTTGAAACAAAGTCTTTCTGACTTTGAGTAGCTGGGAGGGGGTTGTGCATAGCGTCACTGGGTCCATGACTGTCTTCAATGTCAGACAACACCTGAGTGTTTCTGACAGCATATGTTTTGACTGGTTTCTGCCTAAGTGTAGGAGGGCTTCTTTATTTTTCCCAGTTATCCTTTACATTTCGTTTCATTCTTCAACCCCTTCAATGCATACCGAGACTTCATAACTAACACCTTGTTGGGTTTGTTCCAGTGTTAGCTCCATCTCAGTCGGCATTATTCCCTATTCTCACTTTTTCTCCTTTTTAATCATACCTAAGGACTTCTTCACTAACTACTGGATATCCCTGGGTAGATCCCTCCGGTTCTGGCTGGATCATGGGATCTGAAAAACTATAAGCCTAACCGCCTTACAACTTCTAAATATAAGAACATGGTCAAGTCTTTTGGGTATTTCATCATAATCCTTCCAAAAACATTGAAAATTTCAATCAAAGTGTTTGATATAAATATCAAAAGATTTACACTTTGAGAGTTTTTCATCATCACTAAAAGCTCCCCCTTAACATGTGCATCGTAATCGTAGTACATGCTAGGTATGGAGTACATTGAGTCCATTTTATTTGATCACTTCTGTCAATATTTGTTAAGTCCAGGTTAATCACATTTTCTCCCCTTATCGAAAATGATTAATCCCTTGATAGTTTAGATATCAATTGATTATCCGTTCGGGGAAAAATGTGATATGATAGCAGATTGGAAACATAGTTATTGCTCCCCACTCAACCTTTGAGGGGTTTATAAGATGATGCGCGTACAATTATTTTAAATTTGGAATTTCTGAGTAATTCTTAAAAAATTTTATACTCGGAGACAACATATAATTCACCATTAGTCTAATAATAATGCCCTATATTCACAAGATAAGTGTATTTACGAGGTGACCTTTTTAGGATGAGAACAAACATATGTATCATATGTCCTTGTAGAAGCCGTAGGTTCACCCCCGTTAATGTCGTCACCGACAAATCTGCTCCAAACTCCTCATTATCCTTCTTGTCTTTAGCCTCTTGTCAATCGCCTGGATCATAGCTCTCGCGTTTGCTTTGTCGCGTTGGCTCCAAAAAGTCTGTGGCAAGTACTCCATTCTTATTCCCTTGAGGCGATCATTTAGAGCAGTCCGAACGTCATCTAGAGTACCATCGCTGAACTTGTGTAGTTCGTCAATGCGCATCAATCGGTTCTTCTTGTCTTTATTCTCGTAGATGAATCCTCTTGGATCGGAGTATGGAGTATAAGCGTCTTGTCTTCTCAGATTGGATCTGTACGTGTCAGGGCTTTGTGAGGTTGAGTTTCTTCTGATAACTTTCAACACCCAGTTGAAGATCTTCCACACGTCGCTGGATGACAACTCTTCGTGTAAACATTCGTAAGGAGACATTAAATGCAATACGTTCTTCAACGCTGAGATTTGTCACTTTTCCTTGCACGAGAAGAAGCAGCTTATTTCAATCTGTCTGGATCTATTTAGTCTGTGGAAGTCGCCTTCTTTGAACTTGTAGAGAACATCATCACCCTTCGTACAGTATCCAGTCAAGATGCTTATAATCATGCCATTCGACTATTTCAACCTTAGTGACAGCAATGATCCGTCTTTTTGAATAGACGTCCCGAGCTGATTCCCTTAAGGTTGCAAATGCATAGAACTGTCTTCGCTTTTTGCCCCAATGCGAGATTCCCCAGAGGGCGAATTTGTCGTATTTGATGATCGTTTGACTCCACATTGAGTTAGGCACTAAGTCTTCTATCCATTTGGATATTCCGTAATCTGCAGCGAAGTCTTCGTTAACTGAAGTAGAGTTCTTTCGGCTTGACACACCACCACGTAGATCCTTCATGTCGTTATTGATGGGAAGTGTTGAAATGGTATACCACGACGACCTTGAGATTGGAACTAACGTAGTGGCATGTCACAGATCGTGAGGATATTGCGAACCTTCAGGGTTGATATCCAAATCTAATTTTTCGGTTGTGGCTTTGTAGACCTCCTCTCAAAAAACATTCCAGCCTCCAGTCAAAACTCTTGCAAGTGCCTTTTACTCAGCTCAAATGTTGGACCTGCTTGCAATTCTAGTGGTAGAGTTTGAACATTTAGGCCGGTTAGCACAAAGGCGGAGAAGTCAAATGTAGAGTCGGTTAGTTCATCGAATGACTCTCGAGGGTCTTGTTGTGCCAGATTGCTTAACCAAGGTTGGACAGTTTCATGAACGGCAGAACAGACTTATTCCATGCATGATCAGGAGAAGGTAGTCTTGTAGGTTGTTGAAACCACAATCAGGAAGATGTTGGATCTCTTCTTCTGCTTGTTCATCTTGGGGACACCTGTTTCGAATCTCTGGTCATGCAGGTCCTTTAAAAGACTATGTAGATTGCATAGCTTCCTCTACCGGAGCAGATTGGCTAGCAGATTTCTTGTGAGTCTGAGATCCTGTACCGGTAGTCTTTCCTGCTGTCTTTGTTGTCGTTTCACTTGGTGCACTGGTAGAAGCGGGTTCCTTTCCTGACCTTCTTCTCTTGGACCCCCGGTCTGTTCCAGCGGAGGGTTCTTGATCATCATCTGCATCATCTCTAGGTCTTTTAATTGTGACAGTATCGCCATATGTATCTAACAAGATTTTGTCGGCTTCATACGCCTCAACTAATGCCTTGTAGAGCTGTCTCTGAATGTCTGACCTGTTGATAGAGTTGTTTGCTTCCATCTTGTTAATTAGACTTTTCAGCTCTAGGTTCTGAAGTTTTGCAGCTACAGATGAAGATGTGTTGGCTTCCTTTGATGATCGCACCAGAACCTCAGACTCGAGTTGATCGGTTACTAACTTCTCGACTTTTGGAATAATTTTGGAGACTTCCTTTTTGACCTGTTCCTTGATACTGCTAGGCAGAAAATTACTACTGCCAGGCAAAAGTTAGTACTGCTGGGAGCCAAAGTTACAACTGTTGAGCAAATTCTTATCCCTTAAAGCATTGTTTGAGGGGAGGCTACTTATGTCAATATACAGTCAAAGCATGGATGGAAGGATATGTTATATCAAAAGTGTGTTAAAAGGAATAAAAAACATCTAGGCATGTCAAAAGAGGTCGGGACACCAAGATACCTCAGTCTAGTGGTCCCCCCTGTAAAGGTTGGTGATGAGGCTGTCCATAAGGAGTTGGTGATCCACCTCTCTCAAGAGGTTACACACTTAGAAGTGGGGAGGACAGTATGAAACTATTGGAATTGATGGAACTGTGTACAAAACTGTCAAAAATGTTGCATAAAAACAGAAAGAGTGATTTGGTGAGCCAAAAGAAATGAGAGATTAAGTGAGCTTAAAAATAGAAAGAGAGATGTGTGAATAAAAACAAAAATGAGTGATTATGTGAGCAAAAAGAATTGAGAGATATTGTGAGCATAAAAACAGAAAGAGAGCTTGTGAGAAGAATCAATTGATGATAGAAGTCCTTTTTGGAAAGAAATTGAAGTTAGTGCTGGTAACTTAAAACTTAATGCTGTTAGTCTTAGGTTATTGGGTTACTTACTACTGTTAGGCATAACATTGTGCTGTCAGTTTAAGTTAATGCTGCTAGGCCTAATTTAGTGCTGCCAGTTCAAGTTAATGCTGCTGAGGGTGATTCTATAAATACTTCGATTAAGGGTTTCATTCGATTCTTTATTCGATTTCAATCATTCAAACACTCTCTAACCATAAACCCTAACTCAATTTCATCTTTGATCATCAAAACACAACACAATGTCAACCCTAACTTTTGCTGATACTCACAACATGGTCGCATTCTTGGAAAAACCCGCTGAAAGTGATGGGTTTCATGAGATTATTGATTTTCTGAATGCTAATCAGATTCGTTATGCATTGACTGTCAATCCTATCATCTACACATCTTGCATTCAACAGTTTTGGGCAACGGCAAAGGCAAACACTGTCAATGGTGAACGTCAGTTACAAGCCCTAATTGATAAGAAGAAGGTGATCATCACGGAGTCAAGCATTAGAAGTGATCTTCACTTGGAAGATGCAGGAGGTACTGATTGTTTGCCAACTGCTACAATTTTTGAAGAACTGGCAAGAATAGGGTATGAAAAACCTTATCTTAAGCTTACATTTTCTTAAAGCTTTCTTTTCTCGCAAGGAGTTCTTTAATTCATACCATTACCCAATGCTTAGTTGCCAATTCTACTGAATGAACGTAAATTCAGTAGTACAATGAGCTTCTTTATTCATATGCTTGGCTACAAAACCAAAATTTAATCTGTCTAAGTGAATTTTTTTATGCTATGTGAAACACGTAGATGGAAGGGGGTTAAATTTCTGATGTATCTACGATTTCTACAAGTTTTCATTAATCAACAGCTTTGTGATATGTCACATCACAAGAAGATTTATGTTAACCCTTCACACACAAAGAAAATCTTTGCTAATATGAAAATAGAAGGAAAGGATTTTTCTGGAAGAGTAACACCCCTGTTTGCAACAATGATGGTTCATGCTAATCAAGAAGAGGGTGTAGATTCAGACATTCCTACTGATTCTAACTAGACACCCATTACTACTCAACCACCATCCTCTAGATCTCAAAAGAAACAGTCCAGGAAGAAACAGAGAAAGGACACTGTAGTTACTCAAGAGGAGACACAACAAGATGACAGTGTTCCTACACCTTCCAATGATCCACCTCTCAGTGGTGAGGATAGCATGCAACTATCTGAATTGATGATTTTATGTACTAACTTACAAAAACAGGTTCTTGATTTAGAGAAGGCAAAGGATGCTCAAGCAAAGGAGATTGCTGGTTTAAAGAAGAGGGTCCAGAAGTTGGAAAGGAAAAAGAAATCAAGAACTACAGGATTCAAAAGATTAAGGAAAGTTGGTGCATCTAGTAGGGTTGAATCCTCTGAAGATAAGGAGAGTTTGGGTGATCATGAAGATGCATCCAAACAGGGGAGGAGTATTGAAGACATTGATAAGGATGCTGATGTTTCTTTAGTTGATGATACCCAGGGGAGGTCAGATAATGAAGGAATGTTTGATACAAATGATCTTCATAGTGATGAGGTAAATGTGGATATGCCAGTTGGTGAGAAACAAGAGCAGAGTGCAAAGGAAAGAGAGGTAGATACTAGTGTTGAAGATAGTGCTGCTCCTACAACTATTGAAGAAATAACTTTGGCTCAGACACTTATTCAAATCAAAGCAGCTAAACCTAAAGTTGTTACTACTGCTGCTACAACAACAACAACTACAAGACCCAAGGCTAGAGGGGTTGTAGTACAGGAGCCAAGTGAATTCAGAACTCCACAAGAATCACAACCTTCAATGATTAAAGACAAAGGCAAAGCAATCATGATTGAGCCTGAAGTTCCTCTGAAAAGAAAAGATCAAGTTGCTCTTGATGAAGATTTGGCAAGAAATCTTCAAGCTCAGTTGGAGGCTGAACTTATAGAAGAAGAAAGGCTTGCAAGGAAAAAGGAAGAAGAAGCCAACATAGCTTTGATTGAGTCATGGGATAATACACAAGCTATGATGGAGGCAGATTTTGAGTTAGCTCAGAGGCTACAAACAGAAGAACAAGGAGAGATAACTATTGAAGAAAGATCAAGACTGTTTGTAGAGCTTATGAACAAAAGAAAGAAACACTTTGCAATGCTTAGAGCTGAAGAGAAAAGAAGAAAGCCACCAACTAAAGCTCAAAAGAGGAATCTAATGTCTACCTATCTCAAAAACATGGGTGGATACAAACATAATCAGTTGAAGAGCAAGAGCTATGAAGAGATCCAGAAGCATGTTCATATGGAATGATAATATTATGTTAAAAGGAATGTCTAAAAAAGTATTTAACATGTTTGGTTAAGTATATACATGTTTATGAAACAATTAAGGGTTTTTTAAAAGATTTACTTAATAAAAATACAATTAAAATGGTAAAAAACTGATAAACTTGATATCTTGGACTCACATGAGCAAAGTATGAACTAATGAATTTAATATGCGTAATACATAAGATATACAATATTGTAACGTAGTCTTGTAACTAAGTGTTTGAATCTAAATGGTACAAAAATCATGCTTAAAATCATGTCCTAATCCACAAAACCTCAACTTGTGTTTGGTTCGATTTGGAAGCACCCATATTATGTTTATAAAATACAGCTACAACTCCATGAGGATTCCAAAATGATAGAAACTCGAAAATCGCGATTATAACAAAGAAGAATACGTTAGTTACGAGTTTTACGACTCTAATACATTATCAAACAAATTTATAAAAAGTTACTATTCATATGCTCTACATATACTTTATAAACATCATAATATGATAAACACTTTCATACTAGAACTGTTTCGCAAGAATATTCGCTAAAATCGGAGCTATAACGAATAAGATACGACAAAAACGGGTTTTACGTTAATTAAATGTATAAAAACGATTTTATAGCTGTTATGAATACTAAAACACTATTCATCACAGAATCTCAAAATCCTAAAAATGTGATTTTAAGATCACTCATTGGTATGTGCTTAATTACACATACCTTTTACCTTTAAAAACGAGCTAAAATAACCAAAAACGGACTTAAAATGCCAAATATATGCTTGTTTTGCTAATTGTATTGTGCAGGAACGGATAACTAAGAAAAAGACGAAAAACAAAGCCAAAACAACAAAACCGGACTCGGAATGGAAAAGACTGTGAAAGACAAAGCCAAATCGAAGCCAAAAAGTCAACAAAAAAGTCAACTGGTCAAAGTCAAAGTCAACCCCGACAAATCCAAAAGTCAACATGTGAAGAAATATAAGTTTGAGGGTTAAAATTACCAAACCCTAAACTTGTATTTATAAGAAGAAAAGAGAAAAAGAAAGACAAGGGGGAAAACTGTCAATAGGGGAAAGATATACTCCAAGGGCTTAACTTCCCAAGTCCTCAAAGTCATATAACCACAAGGACGAATTGTGCAATGAACCGTATCACTCTTGGGGACTTAAACTGCCAAATCCCAAAAAGGATTTATACACAAGGACCATTGGTGCAACGACCATATACAACATCAAGGACCAAATTTGCCAAACTCCCCAAATCCATGCCCTGTCACCCCCAACATTTATAAACCCAGTTTCCCGCCTTTTTTTTATTGTCTTCCCCAAACAAACCCCTTTTACCCTGCAACACTCGAAAAACACCATGGGTAAAACCTTCCCCCCTCCTCCACTAAAACCCTAATCCCATTTGGCAATCCCACAATTCCCCAAGCCTCATCCAACGGCTGTGATGATAAATTTTTAAAGAATAGAGGGCCAGGATTTGTTTGCTTTCCCCCTCTCACACAACAAACACAAAGACTCAGTTATAAAAGAAGAAGAAGACAGAAGAAGAGTTAGTTAGAAAGTTTTTAATTTTCAGCTTGTAATTTTTTCTTATTTTTAAGCATTTTCTTTAATTTTTGAAATTAGCTTTAGATTACTTAGTACTTTGTAACTTTAGCTGTACCTTACATAGTTAAGCCAAATAAAATTCCGTTCTAAGTTTGGGATCGTTTTCCTTTCAAATTTAAAACCGATTTTAACCTCAATAAGCTCTCATAAGCTCATTTGAGCTTATTCTTGTTAAAAAGCTCAAATTCAGTTAAAAACTTGTTAAAAGTCATTCATTCACTTGCTTTGTTCAATTTATGTCAAAATATGATCACTTGAGTTCATTTGATTCAATTTTGAGGCTAATTGGAAGAATAAGCTAAAATTAGCTTATTGAACTTTAAGCTCAAGGTATAGAGGCTAGGAGCCACATAGGTTTTGAATTAAGGTCACTCACTCAGAAAGAGTGACCTATAGCTTCTGAGACTACAAAAACCAGGTTCAAATTCTCATTTTCAATTTAGAATACATTTAGCTTAACTAAAGTTTCTTATAGCTTTTCATTTGCTTTCATAAATGCTTAATCATGCTAGTAGTTGTCTTTTATCTACTTTGAGTTTTCATAGTTTAGTATTTGTTAAGTTTTCATTTCCTTCAAATCTGTCATATAAGTAGGAAAAGCTAGGTGAGAAACTAGCTTATTCTATTTGATAAGCTGTAGCTTTTAGTGCCTAAATAGTTCAAGTAGGTTATTTTTAGTAGAAGTAGATATAAGGTTTTAGCTGTTATAGGTTTTAGAATAGCTTTTAAGTACAAATAGTTTGGGACAGTCAAAGTTAAGGAGTGTTTGGATCTAAGTGTATTTGACTTCTAAAGTCAAAGTAATCCTGTCAAATCCTTTTACTTAGTTGAGTGAGATCATATTAACAAGTTTTAGATAGGTTTTAGGAATTAGTTTGTAGAATGTTAAAGTTTTAAAGCTAAAAATTCCTATCTAGCACCAGGGCAGTTTTGTGAGTAAAGTGTTTTTAGATTTAAAGAAATTTAAAGCATTCTAGAGTTCATGCATAGTTAATTCAGGTTTAGATACATTTAGATAGATAGTTTAAGGATTCTCACATCAAAACTTAGCCTGCATTTTAGCTTTTTGCCAATTGCATCAGCAAACAGCAGCTTATACTGCTGTTGCTTGTGATCTTTTAAGCATTGTTTTTAGCATTCATAGTTAGGAGTTAAAATCTAGTTGTAAGCACCTAATTAGTACTCTATTAGCTTAATAAAAGTCATCATTTAGTTTTCAATTTTAAGCTTTAGTTCAGCTTTGATCCTGTAAAGTAGACTACTCAGGCCACTTAAGCTAATGTTGCTTATTCTTTTAAAATTATCATTTCTAACATTATTTCAAATTCTTTTTATCTAGTGTATTCATAGTCAATATGTTTAGCTTAATCAAACCTCTGCCTTCTTGAGGTTAGAAAAAAGTTTTTTTTGCTTTATTAAAAAGCCTAAAAACAGTAATAAGCTGAGTTTTAGATTTTAAGTTCACATTTCTTGTTAATCTTGTTAACCTTAGGCTTATTTCTTTCTAGACATACATAGTACACATCTTAAGCTTCACTTAGCTTCTTTTGTTTTTCATTTTCATCTAGAAATAAGCTTGAAATAAGCCATTATCTAGAAAAGCTTCTAAACCCCTAGCTTCTGTGAACAGATTTAAAAGCTTAAGTTTTTAGCTTATTATAGTTCAAAAGTATTGAAAGGTGTCTTTGTTAATGTGTTTAGAATAAGCTTCCTTATAACTATTGTAGTTTTAAAATTTTTGTGATCTCAATTTTTTAATAAGCCAAAAATAAGCCATAGCGTAGGGTCTGTTTAGTACTTTTCCAATAGTTAAAGGTTAATCGTTTTAACTACTGTGTAAATTCTCAATAGTTTGCCCGCCTACCCTTTACTTTCCTCTTTTACAATTTCTACCCTAGACTTTTAGGAAAAATAAAAAAAAAGGGGAAAGACAAGAGGTCCGGGTGAGCAAGACTCGAACCCGTGACCTCTACGAATACACAGCCCCCTTTTACACAAAACACTTATACCGCTAGCGCCCTGGTCTTTTTCGTTAAAACTCAGGGGTTTTGGTAATTATGTATGTTTTGACTCAATAATAGCTTATAACTGAAATACTTATGTACGGGCTTATTTCTTAAGCAACTTTAGTTTCTTCTCATTTTTTTTTTCGTAATTGCGTCCTAGTGTAAAGTATATTTTATAAAGATTTTCAGATTTTTTCGTAAATCATTTAACTATTTTTTATAATTTAATTAGTTAAAACTTTAAAAATTCATAAACAAATTCAAAAATTATCAAAAAAAATACATGTTTCACTTTTTAGAAATATTTATTTTGTCATATAGTTTGGGTAGGAAAAATTGGAAACTTATCGTAAAGTCATTTTTACAACTTTTCACCTTTTAAAGAACGGACGCGGGCAGGATTTTTCTTGAACTCTACGACATTGGTTCAAAAGAACTCCGTTTTTGGTCTAGTCTTTTTCATTCTTCGTTTATTTTGTTCCCTAAGTAGTTTAGAAGTGAAATTTTCTTCTTCGTAGGGTTATTTTTTAATGATTTTAAGTTTTTCCCCCTTTGTCGGGATTCGTGCTCTCCGTTTTCAGCTTAATTTCATAATTTATAGGTTTTTTCTTAAACGTTTTGGTTATTATTGTTCTAATTTTAACTTCCTGCACTCTCAAATCATTTTTCACCTTCAAACTCAAAACTTCGACATGTAACAATTTCCAGCACAAACAAAGATTAAGCAGTGAAAGCCTCGTTGGGGGATAAACGACCCGGAACACTCCTAACTACTTCTGCGCGGGTTTTATTGATCTTGTTGATTTTTAGACTTATATATATTTTATATTTTATCATATATTATATATTTGGTGTAAAAACCTACGATCAATTTTTGGCGCCGTTGCCGGGGAGGCTGTGAAAACGATTATCGTTACGTTTGACAATTTGTTTTTGAATCTATAAATATTTTCTTTTATAAACATATAAAAAATACAAAAATATTTTTATTTTCATTCATTAGTATATATATAGATAAAAAAAAATTTCTATAAAAAGAAATAAAATCCACAAATGGTAAATACCAAGATATAAATTTCCTCAATTGAGGTATTGATCATAAAAAACTTCCGGTGAACTGGTTGTTCCCAACGTCGAACAAAAGATTTAAATTGCCTTTGAGTCGCTTTGACAATACGGCTCCCCTTACTGATAAACAAACTATAAGAGGGGTATAAGGATGGTTGTTTTCCCGAGACTACGACCCGAATGAGAAGGGTTATAAAAAGCTTCGCGCTTTCCCGCTCCTCCAGGCTCCTTTGTGCGTGCTTGTCCTTTTAAAGAGCTACCATGAAACGAGTTGACTATTGGTTTAAGTTGTCTTATCATTTTGTCCGTTAAAATAAATTGTGAATTGATGGAAAACCCAAAAATAATCTTCTTTTTCTTCGTATCATTTAATTCTTTTCTATCCATCAAATGTTTAATTCTTATGACGTCATTACGAGTTATCGTTGAATCGATTACCGCGATTAAAGAATGCGCGACTTGTGGAGTTTTGTACACTGCAGACTTTTGTTGTTCAAATAAGGGTCTTGAAGACAAGATTCTTGTTCCTAAACCCCCTCGAAATTGTGCAAGGTGTGCAAGGTGTGGAACCCCGGTTGATGGTCCATATTGTCAAGGATGTGCTCTTTTACGAAAGAAATTTAAGGAAGATTTGTTTACATATGGTGTGGAAAATGAATTTTTCCCAAGACCATCAAGATACATCCGATCATCCGATGACAATACCAACCGTTGTTAATGCTCCTCAAGAGCCCATCGTTGTTAATCAGACCCCGACAAAATTCCTCACCAAGTCCCTCTACACCTTGACCATTGTTTGTCATGAGTGCGGTGGAATCGTTAGACTGAATCTTTTATCGACAATGCCCACTTGTAGTCCCTTGTGGGAAAGGTGCTCATTACGGTTATAATTGCCCTCCGAGAGTTCCGATTATCTCTAATCCGGAACCATGCAAAAATCAAACCATTGGTGAGCACCTACAAAACTTGCAAAGTGTGCAACAACAATGTCTGTTTCGTACATGCCAACAATGTGGGTGCAATGAATACGATGGAGTTTGTTTTCATTGTAAAGTTGGAAATGGAACACAAATCAATGTTTCAACTCCATACTTTTCTAACGATTCTCCAAGTGTTGCAAACCATCCTCCACAATCCCAATACGTACCATACTCTCGTGAGTTATGTGGGAACGATTCTCATTACGGTTACGATTGTCCACCTCAAGTCCCGTTTGTCTACAATCAGGACCCATGTTTCAATCAAAACTTTGATTATTTTCCACAAACTTCACCGAGTTTTCCACAACAATATCCTTGTTGTGAAAATTGCGGGGTCCTTCACTACAGAATACCCTTCCAATGTCAAACCAATGAATGAAGACTATTATCATGAGCAAAATTCTTGCTATGAACAAATTCTTTTGGTTTCACCAATTCAACCCAGACCCTCCAGCAATATACTAAAATCAACCAATCTTCAGTTCTTTCTCAAATGACCTTCCTTCTCAATTCTCAATATAAGCTTATGGAACAAATGACAACCTTACGTAATTTGGTTGGTCAAGCTATACAAAAGAAGGAAGAAGAAAAGCGAATCGCGGAAGAACAAGCAGCTAAAGATCGATCTTGGAAGATTCCCGTTTGCTATGATGATGACGATGACTATACCATTGCAATCACACCCGTCTTGCCAATCGAGGAACCCGATAACTCTCTAAGTATAGGGGACGAGCATCTTGGCACTATTCCAACAACGGAATCAGACGAAGTAATAAAGTCTAGTGTTGAGGACCTTGTCCCAATCCCCAAGTGATCCGAGGTATTTCCGACAAAGATGTTGATGTGCCTCTTTGTGAAAATACCACCCCTCTTAATGCTCTCAATGAACATTCTGAGATTGTTGTCAATTCTTACAAATGTAAGTTCTTCGAGTGATTGACGATTGCTCCCTACGGTGAGAAATATCGATTATGATATCAGACATTGCATCACCTCCCGATGTTATGAGATCGTCAGACTTAGAGGTGTGTGGAGATTGTTGAACCCGGACGTTGGAAGGATTGATGAATGATGATAAATTCTTAAACATCAAAGAGACAAATCCTTCGTGAAAAAATTGTCGAATGTCAATCTCTATGCTAAGATCGATGCATTAAGAGATAATCCCACTCCATCTTCCGAAGATAGTGGGTCAAGTCTACCTCCACATTTTCTAATCTTTTCTTGGAGAGAGACTAACACATTAGATAATTCTATTCCCGAATCTGAAACTTTCCGCTTTAATCTGAAGAGATTAGTAGTGGCAGCCCACACTCTTCGAGTTATCTCTTCCGATTATAATGCTTCTTTCCTACGTTGATAACGATCATTTTAAATAGAGGAAGTGGTGGTAAAGCAATACCACTAACATGTTGATTTTTCTCTATGATTCATTCATCTTTGATCTTTCGATCAATCCATTTCCTCCAACCAATAAGAGTGATTTTTATCATGAGGAGTTCGCCGGTGAACTTGCTCACATCATATCTCCACCAAAGTATGATCATTTCTGCTTTAAGAATGAGCCTGAACTGGGCGATTTCACTATGGATATGGTGGAGGATATTTTCCTAACAAGAGAACCAAGAGTTCATGTGCCTAATGTTTTGCCCACCCATCCCACCCTTGACCTGGATCTGGATTTCATACTTTTAAGTGAACCTCTCTTCGCTTATATTGTATGGATCTTTCTTCCTTTTCTCACGTATCCAGTTGCTCCTCTATATCTTCTCTCCTGTGGGAATGAAGATACCATTTTTGACCGGCATCTCCCATTAATCATTTCTTTTATGCCGGATGTTATTCATCGGAAGGGGAACTTTCAGAAATTCAATGTTATCCAAACCATTGAATGAAAGTCCGAGGAGGATTTTATCTTCCACTTGCTCCCCATGGACCATGAATTCAGGGTCGAGGTCACGCTTGTGACTCGGTTAACAAAAACAAGGCGCTTCGTGGGAGGCACCCCATGCTTATCCATTCTATCTATTTGCTAATATGTGTTTAGTTGTTGTGAGGAGGCTCGCCTCTACCATTATCTCGTGTTTTGTGTTTTGTGGTTTATTGTTCAGGATGTCCCGGATTTTTGAAGCCTCTTGTGCTCGCGGTTTTCACAAGAGCTTCATAATCCTCAGCTTCATTTGGGAATCCCGATATCCTAATCTTATCGACTAACGTTTATCTTTAAGCATAATTCATAAACGGCTTAGGATTTACGTAGAAACCCTTCGTAAAACATTGAGGACAATGTTTCATTCTAGTATGGGGGGATCTTCGATTTGATTGTGCCTGCAGCCGTTGTTATCACGTAATCCCGTTTTTACCACCAAAATTTCAAAAAAAAAAAAAAATTTAAAATTTTCAAAAATAAAATAAGTGTTTTGTCACAATTTTGACTTTCCTGCTGGGTAGAATAAGAATAAATTTTGACTCGATCGAGCGTGTTGAGCTCTAGCTTGTTCCTTAACTTTTAGACTAAGCGTTCGCGAATATTCGCGAAGAATGAAAAATGATAGTGTTAAGTATGAGCTGGATGCTAAACAAGGATTATTTGGAAATCTTAAGAGCTCATAAGTGTAATTTGTCGCTTTTTCTCCCATAAGCTCTTAACCTGATTAATATACGTGCTACTTTTGGAAATTAAACTTAAATCAATAATTTTTATGTATTCATTAGCAAAAACTTTAGCCTTAGTTCAAATTTATACTTGAATTTTTCAAAAAGACGTTTTCCCTAAAAATAAAAAAAAAAAAAAAAAAATGATGATGAAAAATGCAAAAATATAATAAATATAAACTGTGGGTTGATAAAAGTTTGCTGTATCTTGCCGGCTCACAACCGATGTTACAGCCTTCTAAAGAAAGCCCATAGTAAGAATAATAATCCGAGACTGATAAAAGTTTGCTGCATCTTGCCGGCTACTACATACGATGTTCACCTTCTAAAAGGTCGAGGGTTACAAACTGCGTAAATAGTTAATATTAAGTGTGAATAAAAAGATCTCTTTTTGTTAAATTCAAATATGCTTTTGAACTTTGGCTATTATATTTTATAAGCTATGTGCATACGGAAAACCTGAGAGTTTTTGAAACCTAAGGTCCGTGAGTCCCGATACTAGTCTCTGTGGGGTGTCAAAAGCCTGGTCACTTAACCGCAAGGTTGGGATGTGCCGAGACGAAAGTCGCTACATGGGATGATCTCGCCTTCAAACTCATTATTCTCGGGTGGAACGTGAAACATAGAATGTTGCAAACATTGATCCATGGTTGAAATTCAAAATAGCACATACACCTAAGATATAAATTGTCGGGAGTGAAAAGTTTACAAGTTGCAAATATGAGTAGTGTTAGCATCTTAACTCATAATTAACTATGATTTCGTTTTAAGCTTGGTTTGGAATAAGTGAAAAGTCGGGAACGATGAATTTATCCTTTTTGGGGCATTCTCGGATCGAAATGCATCTTGTTCTATGATCCCTAACGGTTATGAAAATAACGAAAGTCAAATAAATTAGTTAGTTGCTAAAAAAAAAAAATCAAAAATCAAAAATATTAGTAGGAATAAGTGTATACATTTAAAAAAAATGGTAAAAACGGGGCGTTTCTTAACTTTTGATTTCTTAATTCCTTTAGATGAGCACTTTGCTACTTCTCAAAGTGATTAGTTTGAGGGGATTGGAATTTTTAGTTTAAGCGCGTATTTATTACATTGCGTGAGGACACGGCAATACTTTAGTATGGGGGAATTTGGTATTCGCTATTTTATACATACTTTTTACCATGAAAAACGACCCCAAAAGACCAAAAACATAATAAAATTGCAAATATATGCTTGTTTTTGTGTTTGTGTATGTGCAGGTACGGATATTAAAGAAATGGACAAAAACAAAGGCAAAGCGGACAATACCGAGCACGAGAACGGAAAGAGCGTGAAAGAAAAGCCAAGTCAAAGTCAAAAGTCAATAGTCAAAGTCAAACGAGCACGGGAATGAAAAAAAAGCACGAGATTACAAGTCCGACGATGCCTTCATCTTTTATTGGGTCGGCCCGAGCCATTTATATAGGTCGGACCAACCCATACTTATCAATACTCAAGATAATATACATTAGTCCACCAACAGTTTAAAAAAACCTGGCCCAGAATTGAAATGCCAGCCCATGATTAAATGGATCTATGATGAGGCCCAGGAAACAATGGGAAGAGGCCTATATTTTTCTAAAGTTGCTTAATAAAAACGCAGATAGGGAGAGCAAAAGAAAGAGAGATATCTCATCTCAAATTTATTTATCTTTATCTTTTTTTTATTTCCTGTCTTAAATTTTTAGGGTAGCAGATATTTTTTTATAGATATATCTTATCTATTTTTTTTCTTTTGTTTTGGTTTGAGGACGAGTAGACGCAGAACAAAGAATCTTATCTTTCCATCTATTGTTTTTTTTTATCTAGAGTAACAGTCGGGATTTAATTTGTGAAGAATCATTTTGGTTTGAGCGAGTATTATTTTGAATTGATTTATGATATATTTGACTCGAATGGGAGATGAGTTTTACTAGGTTTGTGTTCTTTTTCGATTGCTTCATCCTTTTCGTTTGATCTTTTCATTCGTAGATTAATAACCAAATGATTTATCGCATATTGTTTCTATTGTCATCCGATGTGTTTTTTTTATGTGGGGATACTAGTAGATTTGATTCAATTTGTTAACTAGTTTTAGCTTATTTTTGTTGATCTTGCAGATTAGTGGTTAAGATTAGAATAATATTTGTTTCAAAAATAGGAAGTCGTTTGGTTCAGTTTCGGTTAGTAGTGTAGCTTATTAGATTTGGATCAGTTTAGCTTTCTAGGTTATGAGCTTATTTCGGTTTGGTTGTTATAGCTTAATTCATTGTGCTTATTTTTTGTCTGAATAAGTTCTTTCAATAGCTTATTTTGGTGTAGTTGTTCTAGCAGCTTTAAGTTGACATAGCTTATTTGATTGGTAGCTTATCGAGTTTTAATAGTTGTAGAAATAGTAATAGATTTGCTTATTGTTTCGGCTTATCCTTTACTTGCTTTGAGATTGTAAACCCGGTTCAACACATGAGGCGAGGAGGTTACGGGTTGTATAAGCTAGCTTATTGCCTAAGTTTATAGCTTAGTTAGATTTTACTAGCTTATTAGAGAATAAAGTTTAAACACTTTATAATCTATTAAGTAAATAAAGTTTAAATAAGAAATTCACTTAGCATTATGTCTAGTTTATATAATCGGGTGGTTTCATTCTTATTGGTTTCGTCATTCGGGTTCTACTTTCTTTTTCTTTTTTTATTTTAGTAGTGTAGCTTTTATTTAGCTTAATATGTCTATTATTGTTATGCTTATTATTGTTAGCTTAGTTATTATGCGTAGTGAGTAGTTTAATTTATGTTTGCTAAGTGATTAGTGATTTGGAATTTAAGTGCGGGTTTAAAAAGGTTTAAAAAATTAATAGTCAATTTACATACCGTCATTTACTTTTAATGCAATTTAAATACTTGTCATTTATTTTAAAAAGCATTTTACTTTACTTGTCATTTAATTTCTTGCAACTTGTTTTCTAAGGATTTTAATTCATTAAACCTAAGCCCGCACTTAAGGAACATTTCACGTCACTTAGCAAGCATATTTGTCATTTATATCAATTTTAGTATAATCTTTTAGTTTTTAATCTTAGAATTAATATTAGTTTAATTTTTAGTATAAAAATAGTTTTAAAACCAAAACCAAAATACTTGTCATTCAAGCACCAAACGAAACATTCTCATGAATTTCAATTCATCTCTCGTCGTGGAAACGACACTCAGAAGATAGACTATTATTTTTCCTAAAAGTAATTGTCTTATCTAACGGGATACTCTCTATACTATTACTATTTGATATTATATATTATATATATACTATCGAATCAGGTATGCAGATTTCTTGGAAAAGGATTTCATACTTCAAAAGGAGAGTGGAAGAAACGTAGAATTAGATGATGAAGATATTTTACCTTCTGAAAACACTAGCGAACATCCTATTGAGGAAGAAAGTCTTGCCCCGATTGTCTCTCAAGAAGAGGATGTTGTTCCCGTTCGTAGATCTGTAAGGACACATAAAGCTCCTGATCGATTGTGTCTAAATGTAGAGATCGATCCAGATCGACTGTCCTTCAATATTGAAGTTGAAGAGCACAGTTTAGGGGATCTTAATGAACCTGCTAATTATAAAGCAGCTTTATCGGACCCTGAATTCGAAAAGTGGCTTGTTGCTATGAACGGGAAATGCAATCCATGAATAGATAATAAAGTCTGGAAACTTGTAGTGCTTCCACCAAGTGCAAAGTTGTTAGAAAAGTAAGTGGGATCTACAAAGAAGACAAATATGGATGGCAAGGTATACATTTATAAAGCTCGACTTGTTGCAAAGGGTTTCACTCAAACTTATGGTGTTGACTATGAGGAAACATTTTCACCTGTTGCCGACATAAGAGCTATTAGAATTCTCATAGCTATAGCGGCGTACTATGACTATGAGATTTGGCAAATGGACGTTAAAACCGCGTTCTTGAATGGTTTCTTAGAAGAAGAAATCTATATGGAACAACCTGAAGGTTTTATTGATAACTAATAGATCCAGTAATGTATGTAAGCTTCAAAGATCCATTTATGGACTTTAAGCAGCATCTAGAAGCTGGAATTAAGAGATTTATGAGAAAATCAAAAGGTTTGGTTTTTATCTAAATCTTGATGAGAATGTGGTATATCAATAAGGTAGTGGGAGTATACGTTATTTTCCTTATCTTCATATGTTGATTGACATTAATATTATTAGGGAAATTCTTTTACAAGTTTCAGAAGTTAAGGACTATCTTGGCAAGTGTTTTTCTATGAAAGATTTAGGAGAAGCGGCGTTTATTCTTGGAATCAAAATCTATAGAGATAGATCAAGGCGGTTGATTGGATTAAGTCAAAATGCATATCTTGACAAAATCCTAAAGAGATATAGAATGGATAATTCCAAGCGTGGTTCCATTCCAATGCAAGTTGATCTTCATTTAAGTAAATCTCAATGTGCTACAACATCTGCAGAGATGAAGCGTATGCAGAATGTTCCTTATGCTTCGGCTGTAGGATCCATTATGTATGCTGTGAGGTGCACAAGACCTGATGTGGCGTTCGCGCAAAACATCACAAGCCGTTTTCAACAGAATTCTGGTGAAGCTCACTGGACTGCTGTGAAAAATATTCTTAAGTATTTAAGAAATACTAAAGACACGTTTTTGGTTTATGGTGGTAATCCTGAAGCAGAGCTACGAGTTAACTGTTATTGCGATGCTGGATTCGAAACCGATAGAGATGACACGAAATCTCAAACTGGGTATGTCTTCGTTTTGAATGGAGGCGCGGTGGTATGGAAAAGCTCCAAACAAAGTACTACTGCACAGCATGCCACAGAAGCTGAATATATAGCTGCTTCTGAAGCTGCAAAAGAAGCTGTTTGGATAAGGAAGTTTATTGATGAACTTGGCGTAGTTCCTTCAAATGACTATCCGATAAAGATGAATTGTGACAATTCTGCTGCAATTATCATGGCCAAAGAATCAGGAATTCAGAAAGGCGCCAGACACTTTAAAAGAAAATATCATTATGTTCGTGAGTGCATTGAAACTGGCAAAATTGATATTGTCAAAGTTCATACAGATGACAATCTAGCTGATCCGTTTACAAAGGCCTTAGCCGGTCCTAAGCTTACTCGACATGCTAGAAGCATGGGTCTTCGTCCTGCTAGTAGTTTCATGTAATATGTATTTTAGTATTTGGATAAAGGATATTGTTAAACAATGTTATTTTATGAATTGAAGTATTTGATATGATTCGTTTTCATTATAATCATTGGTCCTATTTTTGCATGTTTAATCCGTGAATAAATGTTATTCTAACTAGTCTATGTCGATCAATTATATGGGAATATAATTGAATTAAGACATATTTGAGTGTTTGGTTATATTCGTAGAATATTTAAAGAACGGTTCTCCATCTCACACGATATTCAATAGATTTGCATGTCGGACTTCTCCAATGCAAGTCACTCACTTTATGGATCGTCATCAAGTGAAACTTGTAAATGTTTTACGTTACTAAATCCTTAGACTTGAGATACAAGTTAGTTTTATGTATGTGGATGGTATTTTTTGAAATACTTCTAACACTACCCGTAACAAGGTAGCCATAAAGACTATATGAGTATTCTGAAATATATGATAAGATACTTGTAGTCAAGATATAATTTTTTTATTCAGCTGGATTGAAATAATAATGCTACTAGGCCCCTCGATTAATTAATCAGATGTGTGTCTGGCCAGACCCAATAGTAATCTGGATTTGTCCCGATTAGATTGGTAATCTTGATTTAATTATGTAACACGAGAAACAGAATCGTTAAAATAGGATGACTACGATCCATATCTATTTTGACATGGCATTTGTGAAACAAAGGGATTGTAAATAATTAATCATTTAAATATATTTTAGGAAACTACACTCAAAGGTTTCCGGGAGCATTGGCGTGTTGCTAGACGCTAACCAATGTTATTATATTATATTATATATAAAATATCCAAGTGGGTGCGAAGGGATGTTACTTCTAAATTATATATGATCCGTCTCGGTTTGTGCCTTTGGAGATGCACAACGTAATTCGTTGGTAAAGTTAATTAATATTATATTGAGATATTAAATCTTAATTATATGTGTTAAACAATAAGGACTTTAAAGGAAAATCAGGAAAAAGGAAAATGGGCTATGCCCCTTCCCTTTCCTCTAGTCGGCTGAATAACACAACCCAAAGGAGGTGGGTTTTTGCTTGTTAACCAAGTATTGGGAAAGGCTATAAATAGAGATTAGGGATTCATTAGTTAGCTAACCCTAAATCTCCATTTCTTTCTCTTTGTGCTTGATCGACCGAAATCTATATATAGGGGTGTTCGTTTTTACTTTGTTCGACGGCAAGGAAACAAGAAACATAGTTTCTTGTGTTGATTTGATTCAAGGTTTTCCAAAGACGATTGTTTAATACTATTAGTACTAGCAAACTCTATTGCTAAGAACGTATTGTGTACAAATCCGTAAAGAGATTATACTTTGATTTTTATTGTTTCTTGATTGATGAATTGCTAAAAGGTACACGTTTTCTTATACTTTCTTGTTATGTTAATTTATATGACTATATGAAGATCATACGTGTTTATATTCCGCTGCGTACTCGTATTTATTAATAGTTAATATGGCCTTTATGTCTACTAATTCCAACACATGAATCCTAAGTATAGCTAACACACTCATGCAACTATAATCATAAAACATATAGAATATCAAATGCATACACAATAGTAAGAATATCAGCCTTCCAAAGTGGAGGTCAATGGTTCGAATATAACGAGGAGAAAAATAATCCCCTTGTGGCCTCGACTCTGGGCTACCTAAAAGGTAGTTTCGCTTAGAATAGTCGGCACACAATGTCGAGTCAGAAAACAAGTAAATAAAAAGAAAAAAAAATACTAATTATCCTCAAGTTTATATTATATATAAAATATTTAGTGAATCTATTTTGAAAATCCTCTATAATATATAACTTATAACACAGAAAAAATAAAAATTATACATATATTTTAGAAAAACATAATATCTAAGCCCCGTGTGTGCACGATTATTAAAACAAGTATGAAAAACTAGTAATTTACGAAAACCACATGTTAGTATTACTCTCTCGTCTATTAATATGGTTGTAATGAATTATTGTTAGCTAATATGTTTAGCTAATGGTTATAATGATGTACAATTTTGATAAATTCGATTAAGTATTGAGTAATTATATATTTCATTTCGACATGACCAACTTGTTTTAGTTCTCTTTTGTTCTGCTATGTGTTTGTCTAATTCCTCAATTGGGTCTTCTTTTATACTTTTGTGCTTTTTATTTGTCTGATCTTGTTAGGCATACACTACAAGAAAAGAGAGAACGTGCGACGAGATTATCCCCGGCGACATAAGTCGTCGGGAAAACATCACTAAATGACAAAAAATTGTCCTACGTGGCACTAATTCTGCAAGACTTTTTAGTCAAAGTTGGAATAGATTTTCCTTGGCGACATGTCGCCGGGGATACTCTGGTTAAAGTTTGACCAAAAAAGTCACCGAAAATCTTGGCGGCAAATATCGGAATAAAATAGCAAAAAAAAAAACCCAAAAAATAGCCTAAATCTGTTATGGCTCAAAGTAAAAAAAATACAAAAGCTGACCTCACATTTTACTTATATATGATTTTATTAACATAAATTCCCGTTTAAATAAAATTTACAAAACCCGTCCCAAAAAAAAAATATTCGGGGAAAAAAATTAGCCGTCCCACGCAAATTTTTTTCCTTCCGAATATACATAAGAAATATTAAAGTTTAGCCCAGCCTAACGTATCGGCAAAAAAAAAACCCCCGAACGTAAAAAGAAAATATTCGGGAAAGAAAAAATTAGCTCCGCCGCAACGCCGCGGTTCTTTTGCTTTTAAGACTCATCATTGCATGAATCTTAATACACCATGTCAATCGATCCTCCACCAAATCAAACTCGTTCTGATAATAGAAGGAACCACTGATCGTCAGACATATATTGTAGACATCCACATGGCTACCCTAGCTAGTCGATCTAACGTCGCCTTTCGAATCATGCTAGACGTTTAGATATCATTTAACATGGTTGGTTTGGGTTTTTGTTTTACCGAACACAAAAACGTTTGGTTAAGTGCTTTCTTGTTTATATGCGCCAGACATACTGGCTAAAAGTCACCATTTACATGTCACGTATTTGCCATAAGTCTACTCATAGGACTTGCCATTAGTTTCTGTCTTCCACACTTGTCATTGAGTTATGATTAGGGTAAAGACCATTTATTACCAACCTATTTTTTCATTTGTACCGTAATGACCAACTTATTTTTTTTCGTACCCATTACACCCATATGTACATTCAAATCTTTAATTCGATTATCACCAATAGATGACCATTAAAATAACTATATTACCCTTGTCTTCTTTAATATTTTTACAAATCTTTAATTTTTTTAAATCTTAATTATTTTTAAAATGATTACTTTAACCAAAAATATTTTTTTTACGTTTTTTGTTAGTAAAAAATATTTTAAAAATTTTTTTAAAGAAAAAAATCGCACTTTTTAAAATCTTAATTTTTTTTGTAAAAAAATTTAAATTTTTTCGTACTTTTTAAAATTTTATTTTTTTTCAAAAACAAAGTTAATTTTTTTCCTACGAAAAAAATTAGATTTTTTTAAAAGTTAAGAAAAAAATAAAAAAGTAAAAAATATTCGAAGTAAAAAAAAAGTTTTAATTTTTTATTTTTCTTAATGTAAAAAAAGAATTTGTTAAATTTAAAAAGTTCGAAAAAAATTAAATTTATTTAAAAAAAATTAAGATTTTATAAAGTACGAAATTAAAAAAAAAGAATAATTACTTATCAAAGTACGAAATTTTTTTAAAAGTAATTTTTTTAAAGTAATTTTTTTTTTAAATCCGTGCTTTTAAAAAAATTATGATTGTAAAGAAGACAAGGGTAATATAGTTATTTTATGTTCATATTGGTGATATCGAACAAATTTGAATGTACGTGGGTGTAATGAGTACGAAAAAAAAGTAAGTTGGTCATTACGGTACAACTAAGAAAGTATGTTGGTAATAAATGATTTTTACCCTTATCAATACAGGTCATTTATACCTACTCTTTCGTTCTAAAGTTATTCTACCGAGACACTAAACATCAACTTAAAAAATAAATGCAATACTTAAACCTTTCTCTCTGTTTTTTAAGAGTTTTTGGTTGGTTAAAATTTCGAAGAGAAAACTTAATGTAAGATACACTAAAATGGACAATAGTATCAAGCGAATGGGCAAATTTATAACGTTAGGGTGCGTTCCAAATTCTTCAAGGGCAATAGGGCATAAATAAATGGGGGAAAATAATGTGAAAAAACTAACATTTGCAACAAAAAAAATCTTGAAAAAATGGATAAAACTATCATAACAAAAGGTTGAGCATTATAGACTTCGGATCGGACCAGATCGGATTACCAAACATATTTCGACCTGATCCCCGATCCACTCTTTTTCTCATTGTCGGTCTTTGGTCCGATCCGGTCCGGTTCGGTCTTACACACAACCATTATTATGCTTTTTTGGGTCGGACCTGATCGACGAACCGGACCGACCCGGATTTGGACCGAACATTTCAGTCCTGTCATTGGTCCGGAGTTTTACTTTTGGACCAAATATATTCTTGGTCCGGTTCAGTTCCCCGATCCGGTTTTCAAATCGTTATCAACCCTACAAACAAATGGATGGTGGTGGAATGGGAAAACAAAGACGTCATTAGAAAACAAAAAAGAAAACATTGGTTTCCTGGTGAAAAGAAAATTCGGTAAGCTGGTGAAAAGAAATGGTTAATTCCATATATCCTCAATTAAAACCCTTTAATGTCATATTTGTCCAATCAAAACTCATAATTAAGGATGGCAATAAAACCCGTACCCGATGGGGACCCGATACCTAAACCCGTTTTGACCGGGGAATCCCCGAGTTGACTGAGCATGAGGACAGGGATGGGGAATCTCCGATATTTGAAACGAGGTTGGGGGCGGGGATGGTAATACCCTCTGGATACCCATACCCGTACCTGAACCCACACCCAAAAAATATTAAGTTTAAACATCACTTATATTATATGGGTTGATTTGAATTCACTTTGTAGTTTCCACAAATTGACTTGTAGACTTATACTTTTGTTTCAACAGGTCTTGAATTCTTGATGCATGTATGAACTATGCAAAACTATTTTTGAAGTTATGTATCTTTAATTTCCTAATTCCTATATTCTATTTCAATGCTTATTATAATTTGTTGGATGTTACGGTTGTCAAGTGCAAAAAATTATGAAGTTGGATAATTACAAAAGATTTAATTGTACGTGAGAAAAAAAAAACCCCTGATTCCTCGATGGGGATCCTCGTCCCCAATGGGGAAGGGGATGGGATTTCAATTTTAATCCCCGTCGGGTATAGGGCCGGGGATGTGGATGGATACTGAGATTGAGGATGGGGACGGAAAACATGATCCCCGAAATTTCCTGACCCATTGCCATCCCTACTCATAATGTCAAATATACCCAAATTAAACATAAAATTTGTCATATCTACCCATTTTATTAATTTATTTAATTTAAAATTTTAAAAGTCCTAATAATAATCAATTTGAAATATATAGACTATTTTACTCTTCTTAATAGGAGGTTGATGTGTCGTTGTGTGTAGGTATTATTTATTATCAAGTTTTACTATTTATATTTTGCCGACTATACCTAGAACAACACTAACGGGCAGTGTACCTGATCAGTTGTAGTTTCGTTGGTAAGTAAGGTGTCGATCACTAAGAGCGAGAGAGTTAATTCATAATTCTATCAATATTTTAGTTACTTATGTTAGTCCTAATCTATTCTATGTTATACCTAAGTTAAACCTAAAACTAACGCAAAAGGAGGGTTTCAGCCTGAGAGACTGGCACGAGTTTTGGTTTACCTAGACTGAGATTGGGCGATTAACACACACAAGCTGATATTTAGAAGATAAAGAAGCGGTCAAGTCTATAGTAAGGATAACGTATTAACCATTTTTAATCTAATAAAACGCAGATTTTAGTTTATAAGTGCAATGATTGTCTTATCTCGTTGTTGATATATCATTCCTATATTTAGGCGGTACTTCTTCCTAAAACCTAGACATGGCAATTCTGACACAATTAACCACATCCGCATAAATCGATTGCGGTTGATTATAATCTATCTTAGAAAACAATAATGGTGATCTTATTGAATCCTAGCTCATCTAGACTTTACTAACTTGCTGCTTAACGGCTCTTAATATACTAGTAGTTTACTATCCAGATCTTTACCCTAAGGAATCAGAACGTTATTTGTTGATCCTAGGTCACCTGCTAGTCGAACTTGTTCACTAAACCGGAGGCAAAGACATGTCAATATTTGTGATCCTATTAATCTAGATATATAAATTGCAATATGGAGAGCTATCCCGACATCTAGTCCACTTGGTCTGTTTTCTAGATCTAGTTGAATGATAGGTCGAATATTAATCACATAAACGAGTATAAATTGATAAACATAAAGCAACACAAAACTTATTAGATGCAATCGAGATAAACATAAAACAAACGTTAAATTATCATAAACATGGATAATACTTAAAGGTATTAGCCAATACCATTGTAACGAATACAAATGTCATAGACGAAACGATCAAGGTAACCTAACCAAGTTAATGAATGATACCAAAAACTGAACGTGTATTTAGAGTATAAGAATTTACAAGGGTTTTCCTATGGATTGAAGGGCGTTGCGAGACCTTCGTGGCTTCTCTTCTCTTCTAAAAGTCGAACCTGGTGGTTAATTCCTTCTTC